>JAFELO010000279.1:144822-173776 GCA_017140195.1 Eumaeus atala | reverse complement strand
CATCACCATAGTCTCTGCATATCAGTAATATTCAAAACCACTTCTAGTTAGCGACCTTGACGGTATTTTCGACAATTTAAACACAGGTGACAATAATTTTGCTGGGGACCTCAACGCCCACCACGTGACCGGAGCAAAGATATACCAACAGTCGCGGGACTGTCCTTAAAAAATATGTCGATGATAATAAGTTCATCATCAACGCTCCGTATATCCCAACCCATTATTCTCCGAACAATAATGGGTATGTACGTTCATCGAGTACAATTGATATAGCATTGGTTAAAAACATTTCACTCGTCATCGAGACGGTTGAAACGTTACACGAGCTTAACTCGGACCATAGACCCGTTTTAATAGAAATAGGAGATAATAGATTTAGTGGAAATATTAAAATAAAGAAAAAGATCATAAAGTACTAAAAGATAATTTAGCTAACGTCAAATCGAGTGAACTCTATAGTATCTCAGATAGTATAGACTCCCATCAAGCTGCTATCGCGGCCTCATCCATAGTCACCGCACTACTGGTGAGTGAATTAGAAGAATCGTCTAGAGAGACCTCCACCGTCCCAGAGGACCGAATAGATTTCTCTGAAGGTGTGAGGGTCCTAATCCGTCTAAAAAAGGCGTCTGCACGATCGCTGCACGATGAATTTTTAACGCCCTTCTGGCGCTATGCACCTTCCCAGACATATGGAAGGAAGCCATAGTGATTGGCATACACAAACCGGGGAAACCCCTGGTGGAGACCACTAGCTACCGACCCATAAGTCTCATAAGCTCGTTAGGTAAAATCTATGAAAGGATAATTCTTGCACGCCTAAAAGCCGTGATACGAGAGAAAAACCTATTCATAGACAGAGTTCGCATTTCGCGACAACAAGTACACCGCCTCACGGAGTACGTACTATCAGGACTCGAAGGACAGGGCCGGCCACGTGGCACGTGCGCTGTCTTCTTTGATGTAGCAAAGGCGTTTGACAAGATGGCACCAAGGCCTCATCTTCAAACTATACCATTTAGGACTGCCTGATCATCAACAGTTACCTAGCATACAGGCAGCTCCACTACAAAGTAGAAGGCACCCTGTTTTATCCTCGTCCCCTCAGAGCTGGTTGTCCTCAAGGATCGGTTCTCTCTCCACCCTCTTCAATCTGTACACTAGCGACATACCGTGACACCCCAGTGTCCAGCTGGCGATGTTCGCTGTACAAACTACTGCAAAGGGCCATCAACGAACTCGGTGAATGGTTCTTAAATGGAGAATAGTGGTTAATGCGGAAAAGAGTGAGTCTATACTCTTCTCCCTAACCCATCCGTCGCATAGACGAGGAAACATGCCTCCCATCCTGCTCTACGGTAACGAGATACCTAGAGCAGAGACGGTGAAATACTTAGGAGTCGCTTGCGATAGGTCGATGAGCTTTAAGAATCACATACATAACGTTCTGAAAAATACACGATTTGTCCTTTATAAACTCTATCCTCCTATAAACAAAAAGAGCAAAATAGCGTATAGACATAAGCTCGCTTTGTATATTACTTGCATTCGACCGATTATCTCGTATTGCAGTACAGCATTCGCGCACTATAAAACGTTTGTAGAAACTGCAAATTAGATTCTTACACATGGCTACTGGATGCCCGTGGTACTTCCGAAACATTGACCTACATTGTGACTTTCACTTGACCTCGATAAAAGGACACTTCAAAGAGCTGTCTCAAAAGTTCTTTGACCGTGCTTAATCACAAAAATAAATTGAGCGTCCAAACGTCGGAATACGAGTCAACGTTACTAACCGACTCCCATTACCGTTGGCCGAAACATGTATTGCACGACGCCGACGACTCCCGAAGTAAAATGCCAATAGGGCCAACTAACGGGTAGCATTTCTAAGTCGGTAGTAGCTATCGTTTCACGACCTGAGCCTGACACACACTTCAGGCCCCCTTGGGTCGACTGGATGGTCCGAAAATGCATTGTTCCTGCTAGAACCAATACCATATACACCACTCGTACCGGTCGAGCTATGAAACCTTACATATAGTGGCACAGTTATAACACATATAACTGACAGAATGACAAACTCACACACCGCTTACGGAGATGAGCCCGGGTTCGTATCCGTAACTTGAGAGCTTAGATTTGTAGAGATAATATAACGCGACTTCAAAGAGCTCTAATAATAATAAAGAAATCATGAACACGACTTTTTGCTGATTTGTAGCGAAAATCAACCTCTCCCGTCAGGGTGTGGAGGCCGGCCTCCTCAGATAAGCCAAACATTTGACGAGCTCAATTATCCTTATCCACTACACCGCAATTTAAACGGCATCGTACGAGGACCGTCCCACTATTGAGGGGAGGGGGACCACTTCCCCCTTTCGGTCCCAAAAATAAAGACTATTGGGTACGCCCACAAACTACCCGTTACATCTCTTCCCATCTGCGGGAAAAGAGGGGGTCTGTCCCCCTATCGTCTCCCTAAACCGGAAGACACAAAAGTCGTCGCCAGTCAGTTGAACTGTTGAGGCTGGAGCAATAGCGACGCCAACCAGTAGTTTGCAAGGCGCGGCGGCGGTAGTCACTACCCACCTGCTCCTTTCTTCCCTATACTACACGGACAATATATATATATATTGTCCGTTGTCTAGTACCTGTAACACAAGTCCTCGCAGCACTTATCTCAGGACTGGGCCAACGTGGTGTGATAAGTCCACAGATATTATTGTTTGTTATTATCATTTCGCAGAGATCGGAGCCACACGCGGCCACGACCTACCGCAACGAGCAGAATTGCATCTTTAAGTGTCAGATTTAGTTTGTCAAGGGAATTGAGAAATTCCGTTAGCACGAAGCAGGTAGACAATTATCTACAATTATCTCACGTCACTCATTTAATAATATGATGTCGTCCTACCCGAATTTCAGTCACACTTTGGTCCTCGCATCTAGGACCTCACGACTGTGGTTGAACATGCTTACCACTAGGCCACGAGACAGTCATTCGACTAATACTATGCTATTGTTAATTGTCAGCTATGCTGTTTTTAGTGTTTGTTTTGTAAATGTGCGCAGGGGGCCATTGACGTGACGGTAAGAACGAGGCAGTGCATCTGTATTACCTCAGGTCATATGAATGTTTACGGCTGCAGTCATCGAAAGAATTCGACTGCTCGTTCGGCAGCTTGTGTTTCAAAAAATAATATCAATGGACTTGAATCTATTTGCTCTGATGGTTAAAACAAAATATTTTGGACATTAAATTGAAATTTTATGATAATTAATTGGCAGTCTATCGTGGTCGTATCAAAAGGCTTCTTCCGCTCGTTTGTCCCCTTATACAAAATATGACGACTATTCTAAAAAATGTATATTCCATTGCTACGGGTTATTTCTGCTGGAGAATTAACGTGTTCATAATTAGCTCTACGTGACTTGTGCGTGTACTTAGTACAGTGCTTTTTGTGAATGAATTCACAAATGTAGCACATCATTAGCACAGAATCCTAGGCAAATTAGATAATAGTACGAATGAAATACTCTGAGTACTGTAATATTGCGGAAATTTCCGGATATATTAGAATATTCCGAAATTAATAGGAGACATTCAGGTATCGTTTGTGTGAAGCTCGCCACAGCGAACTGATACTTGGAAACCTTCCAGTTTATGCTACAACCAAGTTACCTGTTACCGCAAAAAATACAAGCAGAAGTAAATTTTATATACTCAATGTAAAGTACATATTTGTTTACGCCGCTCGTAGTATTATTAAAGAGCTAAGCAGATGATAATGGTAAGAAGGTTTTTGAGTTTCGCTACAAAGACTCTTGTTTGTAATAAAGCTAAATAACTAACGACATTCGGGTTTTGTAAATTTGCAATCTTGTCGGCAAGAATGCGGACACGACGAAGTAATGTGTTGTTTTACCATCGTATAATTTAGCAGTTATGTAGTAAATGCATGCCGTAACATTAAAGGAAATATATGTTCTGGAATAGAATAAACGTTTCGTTAGAAACACCCAACAAATTATTATTGTTAATTAATTATAAAAATGGTAAAAAACGTCTTATTGTGCGTTCGTTACATATCTCGTGGCTTCATTACCGGCTAAAATACTCGACTTACTGAAACAGTTATTATTTCATCATCTTCGGTATAAAATTTAAATTGATGTCAAAATCACAGTTCAATTTCATATAGTTTAATTAAAATTAATTGAAAACCAGAAGTCAATCAAATAAACAAAGCGACCACAAAATATTTTTAAAATTTGTTTTTCTTTTTAAGTTTCATCCTATACGATGGAAAGGCCAAGCCGTAAGCTAATCTTCAGTGTTTTTCATTAAATTAAGATCTCATTTTTATTTTCGTTCCTATTGGAACAAAGTTGCATGCATATTTTCTTTTTCTTATTATAGTATACCACTGTACGTAACTACACTGGGACCCTGTTTCTCAAAGTTTGTTACCAAACACATCAATGTGATATAAAAAAAGTCACTGTACTTGCAAGGCAATAAGGTGCATTGTTATTAGAATTTTTAAGCAAGAGTACTAAATTACCTAACAATAATGTAATTTTAGCCGAATTTCGGCCACGGCGGCTATCTATATAGAGACAAGCCAACTGCGCAGGACATATTGTAGTCCGTGAAAGCACTCTCCCTCATTATGCTATTCCGATGGGACGGCAATCCGATACGACCACAGAGAAACCAGGCGCAGGACCAACGGCTGGACGTGCCTTCTGAAGCACGGGGTGTAACACCGCCAAATTCCTGATTTCGGACTGTTGTTTGAAATTGAAAAATCACAATAAGGCCAATTGTACGAAATCTGCACCGCTCGCCTGGTGCTGAAATGCAATCAACAATAAAATACATCTTATTGTTGATAGCATTTCAGCACCTTGCGAGCGGTGCAGATTTCGTATTTAGTTCCCTATTAGGATTCTGACACTGACTGAGTCTAATAAATTATACCAAAGGGAATACTAGTACCACCTGGGTCGTGGCGGACCAATTCCCCTAAAAAATATCATTGGAATGGGAAACGTGATACTAAAGCCAGTGGAGCTGTTCCACTTCACGATTTTTATGAGAATTTTACATAATTACATAATATGTGTAATTGATGATTGTGAGATACTGGTGAACAGTTACCATCGTATCCTCATTACCTTACCATCAAGAACAAATTCTTGTGTTACAGATACAAAATGGAGGAAGCGTATGTGGACATCTTCTGGCTGCTGATGATGATGGTGACGTCGATTATGAGAAATCTACTTGAACGGATTTTATCGCGGTTTTTAAGTATATCCCGATCCAGACGTTTCAGAAGCTTTATGTCGCCACGGGTGGACTGAGATGACAAATGCCTTGATGTTTTAATCATTAAAAATTACACGAAGATTTTATATAACTAATTCGTTGTTCCGATTAACGCAGAAAGCGGTTAATGTATCATGCAGCTGTGAGGTGTTACGTTTGGATTTTATTATGTTTATAACTGGGTCCCACGCAGAGGGAATCATCCAGCCATATTCCCTATTGAAATTTGGATGTTTTTTTTTATTTCGCTAGCCTCACGGGCTATACTAGGATTCGAGCTTTATCAAATTTAATATAATGACATGTAATCTCAGCATGTTCACATACTGCAGATTTTTTTACGCGAATATGTTTAACATCTGCTATACGGCCTTTGACGATAGACGAGGGAGCGTTAAGATTGTAAACCAGACAAGTAAGAAGTAAATAGTATACTTAATGAACCGCGACAAAATCCATTAAACGAGATTTATTATAATGTGGAAAATTCAAAATCCATTAAACGAGATTTATTATAATGTGGAAAAATTATTATAATGTGGAAAATTTATTATAATGTGGAATTTTTTTTTATAATGTGGAAAATTTATTATAATGTGGAAAATTTATTATAATGTGGAAAATTTATTATAATGTGGAAAATTTATTATAATGTGGAAAATTTATTATAATGTGGAAAATTCGCGTAAACCTAAGAAATGATGATGATGTAGATAATGATGTTAGTGATGATGGTTATAGGATACATAATAAGAGATGTAATACGACAATACTGTCCCGATGAAATGTTGAGAACCACTGGTCATAGCAAGCGTAGAATCGATGAAAGACTACGTGCAGTTATGAGATTAAAATATTTCACTAAACTCACTCCACGCGGTCAAGTGGAAATAATTCAAAGTTACGCGTCCCACGTTCACATAAATTGGGATTTGAACGGCGTTATTTGGAAATTGTAGTACAGGAGGTGGCAGAGGATTCTCTCTTGAGATATTATGGCATAAGTTGCAGTCTGACTCGCTTCGCTAAGCGCGAGTAGTATTGTTTAATGAGTTTATGGAAAATGGTCGATAGAATTTATTTACGTATAACAATAACAGTAATAATGAATGTGATTGTCTATGTGAATTACGACCAAGACATTAATCCAAAAATTTAAATGACTAATAGAAGGAAACGACAACGAAAATATCAAAATTGTTCAAATTAGTTTTTTGTATCTGCGAAATCTAGAATAAAATATAGGTGGTAAAAATTGTACAATGCCCATTGTCCGTCCCTAGACTCTTCCGAAGTATGATTCTCGATTTACGGTGGTACCATGTGAGAAGCACCTTCCTGGAAGTACCTACCCGGCAGCTGCAATGCACCATGACACTTTCTCTCAATTGCATCAGAGAGTACTACTATGGGTACTCATTGTTCCTATTCCATTGTATGGGAGACTGCTGCGGTTTCTCTTAATTATACATCTATTCTTTTATAATACAGGGGGCTAACAAGAAACCGGAGCCTGATTATGACAACCTACGCCCATAGACATCCGCATAAGTACCATATCTTCCTCCCATCCAATGGCATGATACACGACATCGTAGGTATAACTTCACGTCAGTATTATGTGAGGGAGAGTTACCTTCTCGGTCGTGTCGGCCCAATTTCGCTGCAATGTAGCGAGGCAACCTCTTACTATCTAATATACCTATCGATATGTCGACTGAGAAGAACTTGGTGATTTTTTATAGAATAGAGGGCAAACGAGCAATCGGAGCCATTTTACTAATACCGACGCTCATGAACATCCACATAATTACTGTGCTGATGTGTTGCCCCCCCACCAATGGAAATCTGCTTCTGACTCTCGGACCACGGCCTTCTATGGCATAGAAAAAGAAGACTTAATACATTGAGTTATTCTTGCAAGGATGAACATTTCATATATTTTTAGGGTTCTGTTTATTATTCTAAATGTTATAAAGGATACAAAGACATATTCTATGTTATGTCAGTTTTGCGAGGCATTTGCTACTAGAGGGAAGAGTGTTTGTGGGCTCATTAGTAAAGATAAAATGGATTATAGAATTAAATAAAAGCTCCAATCGATCTTTCCGTTACGAACAAAATGGATTAGATAGTACAAGAGACGTGTAATTTTTTTCTTTCTTACTTTGTTAGCAGCAGCAAATGAGCCTA
Organism: Eumaeus atala; assembly: GCA_017140195.1. Taxonomy (NCBI): domain Eukaryota; kingdom Metazoa; phylum Arthropoda; class Insecta; order Lepidoptera; family Lycaenidae; genus Eumaeus; species Eumaeus atala. The sequence goes on along the minus strand of JAFELO010000279.1, from coordinate 166,239 downwards.
AATCTTTCATAGGCGGGTACGTCCCGCTCTTGGCCGTTTTTTTTTTAATAAAATAACACACGCTTGACTTCACCAGCATTCGGCCGATCATTAATTCTGCAACAACGCAAAAACACACCAAAATAATTACACAATACATCAAAATATTTCTAATAGAGTAAACAGACAAAAGGCCCATAACACACATGAGCTTAGATTATATTCGTATGCGGATTTAAACGGGATGCGAAGAGTTTCGCTAATGAATCTAGGCTTAAAAATATGACGTATTATTTTTAGCGTGTATTCAGATTTTAAAAGGAGTATTATATCCTCTATACAAACAAATACCCCTTAATTAGCTTTGTACTCCTAGTACATTAGGTGGATTTATGCCCATATAACATCAACGTCTCCTTTTATTCCATTATCACGTAAATTTCTACTCGTGCTATTTTCGTACCTGATTATTTCGTGTTTTCGCATTTAATAAGCATATTAAATACGAAATACAATTCCGTTCACGGAGCATATTTATGTGAAAGGTGTTGTGCCCAACGTAGACGGGAAAACTTCATACTTTAGTACACAGATTGTATGTTATCTACATAATACTATTTCATCATCGTTATCAGCCCTTATCGGTCCACTGCTGGACATAAGCCTCTTTCAATGAACGCCAAGACGACCGATCTCCTGCTACTCGCATCCATCCCGGACCGGCTACTGCACGGAGGTCGTCGTCCCACCTGCTGAACGGTCGACCAACACCTCGTTTTCATAAACGCGGCTTCCACTCCAGAACCTTACTTGCCCATCTGCCATCTGTTCTTCTGAGTGACCGGCCCGTAGCCCCTTCAGCCAGCTTATTCGTCGCGTGATATCGGATACTTAATTTCTCGGCCTTATGACTTCGTTACAAATTCTGTCGGACAGAGAATCAACCAACATAGCACGTTCAATATCCCGTTGAGCTACCGCAAAAAATATATATTTATAGTATAGAGAGACAAACGAGTAATGCAATCCTTTTGATTACTACATACGCCCATAGATATCCGAATTATATTATGCAGATGTGTTATCGGCTCTGCTTTCCTCCTCACCTCCAATGGGCACAATGTACAGTTGATTTAAACAATATTGTGTTTAAAGAGCCCCAGTATATCCCGGCTTTTTTATTTAAATAAAAAAGCCGTATTTAGCCGTAAATGTAAAAATAGAAAAATTATGTAAACATTACACGCTACCAACATTATTGGCAAAAAATTCTATCAATGAACAACGTCTCTTGGAACAGCCAGTAATTGTCGCTAATTTCTGAACCTGCCATATAAGAATTAACTTTGTCTTGCTATATTTTTTTCACGCCTTAGTACGACGAAAATGTAACATTTTCGAAGTTTCCATAATGATCAAAAGGTTTAGAAAAAAAAGCGTAATTTCATCGCAGTTAATTTAGTTTTTTAATGGTAAAATAATTTTGGAAATCAGATCTACTGGACTTTCGGAGATTACTCCACGTAAATAAATAAACAAACAACCAAATGTTTCCACCTCATGGAAATGGTTTTATTGGATAGGGCACAGTTATTAATAATTAGGAGCATTTTATCTCACTCACAATACGCCTCCGATTTGATTCCTTACATTTGTAATGCATCGCAGTAATTCGCACCGCCATTCACAAGTTCTTCTGAACATTGTCGCATCACATGGTAGATTTTTGTAGGAGGTAAACTGCTCTGGTTGGTAAAAATTTTCAACCGTTCATTTCGTTGGGTTGCTTTTAATATATATAATATAAAATAATCTAGTCCGGCTGACGATGATGATTACACGCGCTCACCTCTCACTCACTCGCTCGCTCACTCATGAATATTAATCATGAAATCTCAGGAACTGTGACAACAAAAGTTGAAATTTGGCTATTAGGACCTTTTTAGGGTGTACACATATATTCGCTATGAACGGATTATATGAAACTCCATCTCTAAGGGTTCGTTTTGGAGATTATTGCAATCCTATATATACATAAGATTTGTACAATTGGGACGAATTTAACATATTTAAGGCCTATTTGAATATATTACTGAACTCTTAAACCAACTAAAGTGTGTTTTACACTAATCTTCTGTTACGTTTGATGTGGCACGAATGTCTGAATTATCTTATCCCTTTTCCGAATAAAGCGCGTTTACACGAACGTGCCATCCGACAATGTCAATCTTCAAATGTCAAGTCGTCGTCAAAGATGGCCGCCAGCCGCTCAAATGTCACGTTGACTTTAACATGTTGGCAGCCTCTGAAACGTACGACAGTTGAGAGACGGACGCCTTTCAAATATCTGATAGTTGCCTAGACAATTTTCGCACAAGTTAACATCTATATTATGTTTATTACACATGCAGCTTATAACTATTGTGATATTTAATTACAGAATAAAGTAAATAATACTGAAGAAGCGCGCAACAGGAATATTCGTCTTTTCATTTTAAATGCATACAAAATAAATTGTCAAATGAATATAAAACGTTTACTACACTTCTATCGTGCGGACGTATTGGTACGCAAATAAAATATTTTTTATACATGGAAAATACGAATTTATGTGTTTGCAATGTTAGTGTCAAACAATAGATTAATTGTGAGATTTAGCATCAGTAAATTGTGCAAAAAATGTTTTGTATCTGAACTATATTATGTATCGTTGATTTTGCAGGACAGGAGCATAATATATATTTTTTCATCACTGTCAAAACGATAGCCTGACAGCCCGCAGTCGTATTAGATTCTAGAGGTTATATTAGACATTATCATAGAAAACAAAATGGATCGACTATATGCCACTATTTGGCATGGGTCTCGCCAACTTGGTTGCAAATTGGAGTAAGATAGTAGCCAACCAAAGGTCTCAACTGCCATTTAGATAATTACAAGTATCTATTTGATAAGTGAAACCAACGTTCAACAACTTTAAGCAAAGAACGACGCGCTAAAATGGTTACCATAATCTTCAAAATATATACATATCATATGTTCTAAATCTATACATGATAAAACAAAGTTCCCCAAAGCTATTTGTATGTGATCTGTTTCCTCGAAAAGTTTTTTATTTTATTTTATTTTTAAGGAACACTTACAATTTATGTACAATCATTAGTATATTAATAAACAATATATATGTAGACCAAAACAGTGTCCACTGATAAATATAAAACACAAACACAGCTACCGCTAAACACAGTTATGTATTGAATGAATTTTCATGCGGTTTACATCCATGGATAAAGAGATTCCCGAGGAAGGTTTCAATGCATAATCTGGTAAAGTAGCAATCCTGTCCCATTTGTTCACTGGCGAAGCCAAGGCATATGCGTAGTTTAAAATAGATAAGCAGTAATTAAAACGTCACAAGGCAGATTTCCCGTAAAATTTATTTAAATAGTTTGCGAACATTTAAATGTGATCGGCCAGCGATCGGGAATGTAATGAGAAGTTTAATTACATTTCTTTGTACACTCTTACGGTTTTTAATGAATTTGTGCAGCAAAAGTGAAAATCCTAATTCCTCGAGCTTTACATGTTTTAAATCGGCGAGATGGTGAAAATTAATTAATTGGAATTGGAAACGAGAATCTTCGAATGAGTATAGTTCATATATATGAATTGTTTCCGTTGATGTCTACTGCACTCTGTGGTGCAGTTGTGATCTAAATACTAAGTAGTAAGATTTTCCCCTAAAAGCTTCGTCAAAAATACTATTTTTTATAATCTAGGGAGATGCACAAAAAAATCCATCGCCTCCTCTCCAATGGGCCAAAGGCAAATTCAAGTTGCGGCTGTAAATAATACTAACCTAAGAATTATAAATGAAGTGCTTCTAGTCTTCTAGAAGCCTTGCTGATTGCCTGCTCAATTGTATGCTGACTGGCTTTATGTATGTGGTTACTTTTCCTGTTTTCATATTTACGGCAAGATAATAAAATTATCATAACATTTCAATTTTAATAAGGCCTGGCCCATCAAACCTTCTCATCTAGACTCTAGAGTGTAAGCCTGGGTGGATGAGCAATGTTAGATTTACCCAAAAATAAAGTAATGAAATGAATCTGAGCCAATCATGTGTACTGCCGACAGAAGTGAAAATAAAACTGTTTGCATTGCTTACACGCGACGCTACGCACCGCTTGGCTGCATGCGATGTGAAGATGATGCGAATTCCTTCATTTTTGTGTACCAAAAAATTCTGAAGTCTTCACTTAAAATACTAATATTTAAATCGTTTCACTTCAGTTTTTATAAAATATACTTGAAATTCCGAAGGTGCTTAGGGTCTCTTAATTGGGACTGACACTATTAGCATTCCATCAGTAGGGCACAGGAAAAAAATAAAAAAAAATTCCAGAACAATATTTATATATTTTATGCTTTTTAATTACATTGAATAATACAAAAGAATGAATATTAATTATATTCGTCCTTTCAAAATTGATTAATATCGGTTTTATTTTCAAGACTTTTATTTCACTTAAGTTTTAAGAGATTCAGTCGTTACTTGCACTGTTCTATCCATTGGAAGGACTGCAACTTCCTTCTCCCCCTTTGTCTCGGGCCCCGCATCCCTTTTATGATACCTGGTTGGCTGTTCCGCGATCAGGCACTCTATGTATGGTGGTGGCTGGTCTACGACCAATTGCATTTTCTCGTTACGTAATTCCTTTATATATTTGTGAATTATAGTCAAAAACACCACCGTCACCACTGTAAGGAAATATACAATTTAATTTACACATATTTTCTCTACTTACCGTAGGGAACTGACGCGCAAATGTGTGTTCTAATTTAACTATTAGTAAGACTGTTTTAGTTAGCAGACGTGAAAATAAATCTAAGAGCAACGCTATGCAATTGTGGTATCCGTGGCTATACACTTGTGTGGTATTCATTACCAAAAGGATACCGATACAGGTGTATAAAAAACCAAGAAGAATACCATACCGTACTTTTGTAAAAATATCTTTGCGAATATTTTTTTATAGTACAAACGTGCAATCGCAGCCTTTATTAGGCCGACTACCGACGCCCATGAACGTACACGATATTTCTATATCGATGCGTTGTCCTTCTATTCTCCTCCCCTACAATATGTCACCGGCTACTCATAAACCGCGCGGCTATAAAAAGTCATATTTTATAAGAGGTCCAAGCATCTGAATAACAAGTCTAAGTATGCTTTGAGCGTCGGTACTCACCTAAAGGCTCCGATTTCTTGTTTGTCCTCTCACAGTTTACATTATAAAAACAAGAAAAAATATATTCTTACTAATGTCAATAATTTTCATAATCCAGTATCCGTCTGTGTCCATAGCAAGGTGGAACTTCTGCTGGTACGCGAAGTACATCACCTGCAGCGCCAGCTTGAGGATGGAAATGCAGAGGAACATGCGAAGAGTTTCTAAATCTTTCTGCGAGAAAAGCAATTGTGATGTTATGATAGAAGCGCAAATAGAGTGTTAATTTTAGATACACAAAGGGTAAACGGGACTCTTTTATTAAGACTGCGCAGTCCGTCTGTCTCTCACCTAGCTGTTATCTCATGAAGCGCGAGAGAGAGAGAGAGAGAGAGTAGTCACTTGATTTTTTTAAATATGTGTATACTCCATTTCTAATAAATATGGCGATGATTATCATGGTAGGTATAATATAATGATATTGAAGGCCATCTGTTATTCCGCTTCCATTCGACGGCCGTTAGCGCAGAGGTGGCATAGCTCATAGATTAAAAAAAAATATAAGGGTACAAGCGAGTAATCGGAGCCTTTTTACGACAACTGATTCCCATGTCAGCTTAATTAATGTATGGTTAGTCCATAGATTACTATTATTATTTTTAATAATTAGGATTTCCTAGTGCCATGAGTTATTATTACAATACTAATACGCAAACATATTAGAAATTTCCGTTTGTCAATAATTTCTGTCATTATACCTGCACGGATAATTCTCTGGAAAAGGTTGTTGTCGATAATGTCGGTACAGACCGTGACTTTTAATAGTAACGGTGCATTTAATTACATATAGCCTTAGGCAGACTAAATTTTACTAAATTCAATGTACTTCAATGAAATTTAATTATGCATCTACCAATAAGTAATCAAATAATGATAGGTAAGCCCAAACAATGTGGCAACGGGCTGATCACACACTCAGAAGAACAGATGGCAGAGGGGCCAGTAAGGTTCTGGAGTGGAGGTGGCGTTTAGGAAAATCGTCGACCGTTCACCAGGTGGGAAGACGATCTCCGTGCAGTATCCGGTCCGGGATGAATGCGAGTAGCGGGAGATCGGTCGTCTTAGCGTTCATAGAGAGAGGCCTGTGTCCAGCAGTGGACCGATAAGGGCTGATAATGATGATGATGAATCCTGAACATTTGCATGCTGATTGTTTTAGTGGGTCATGATATATTGTGAATAGTCGCATTTAAGGGAGCATATCGGACGGTTCTGCACATAAATAAATTAAAGTTTTATTCTAATTCAAAATTTGTTTATGGATTAGAACGTTGGTTTCTATTTCTAAAGATAGTTTTCACTACAAAAAATTGCCAAGTGGACCAAATTACAGGTTAATGAATCAAAAGATCTCTAGTTTCTATGCTCTTGGATCGAAATTCAAATTCAAACGGACTTATTTTTTATTTTTGCCAGTCCGGAATTTATGCTGTGGTAGCGAACAGGAGCCTTATCGGAGCATCATCATATTGCCGTGAGTTCTCATCGGGCAAAGATACTAGGCTTAGGGTCGAAAAGAGGACCAGCCCCCCAACTCTCCCGTAGATGGGATAAGTGCATACCGATATGAGAGTGTTTCTTATAGCTAACTTAACTACTATTTTCATGGCCAGAGGGACCGTAAGGTTATCCACACCTACCTTATATATTGCACGGATGAACGACGCAACCAGTCTGAGCCAGATGACATTGATGAGGTAGTTTAGTACATCGACCAGTGGCAGATGCAGCATGCCCGGGTAGCATTCCCGCTCCCCAGCGATGGGCATATAGTCCAGGTATGCGTTGTACCGGTTGTGCACGATCAGGGGGAACGGGTAGAAGCCGTGTGTGCCTAGGTTGAGGAAGAGTAGGATCGGTTCTAGCCATGGCCAATTGACGGCTTCCAACTGGAAACAAAATTACCTTTCTTAGATTAGTTTTTTCGGACTTGAACTGATGCTGTGGAAACGTAGAGAAGCCTAATACAGCTTCATCGGATTGCTATGCGTGATCGTAGAGCAAAGAGACTAGGTTTGGGGTCGAAAAATGGTCCGTCCCCCTCTCCCGCAGATGGGAGAGATGCATTCCAACATGAGAATGTTTATAATAGCTTGTTTCACTATTATTACCATGGCTAGAGAGACGCGGGGTCCCTCATCCCCCGTCTCTGAAGTCGAGGGCAGCTCGTGCGCGTTAGCTAAAATAGCCTCGGCGCTGACGTGAATTCATGGCTCATGGAGAGGATCATGAATAGGGAGATCGCAGCCACCTTGGCAGTTAGATTCCATGCAATTGCAGAAGTTGGGCAATAAGAGATCGGAACCTTAGAAATATGATGTGTTAGACTAAAATCTTTAATCCATCCCCTGCCCAGGCAATACACACAATAGTTAAACAATATAATTGCGCATATATATTGACGACTGGCTGTCGCAGTGGTTATATATCTCCAAAAGCCGTATATGTTGCTCCAGAGGTTGCAGTTTCGAATTCCGCCCAGGTTATGCATGTTTGTGTTATTTATGTATTACTAGTATAAAAATCGGAAATAATACATTTTCGATTTTTATACTTTGGGGCTTAACACAGGGCTAGCCTCAACATGCGTGATCAGTCTATAGATATTATTATTATATCCCATCTAACCATTTCATAAGGTATCCTTTGATTTTCCCGAGAGCTTCGAACATAGTCAGTTTAAGCACATTAAAGGCGACCAAATAAATTATTTATTTTTTTAATTTGGTGGCATGGCTAAACAAATTAAATAAAGAACGTATAGTATGGCAAGCTGACAGCCATTTACAAGTCTCTACGTCTAGAATTCACTTGAATAATACAAGGAATGAACATCTACACATGCAATAAACAGGTTGACGTTTTAAAATATTGGCTACTATTTATAAATAAATTTTATCAGCTTACATCCTAAAAAAAACTTAACTTTTGGCTAATCTCGGGGTTTGCAGATATTTATGGGGGCCACAGGTCGCCACCTCTCTCCAATAGACTTCAACTCCTTGCCCCTATACGCTATAATAACTCACGCTTGCTCTGTCCGCATCGCACTCGAAGCCGCTGGTGACGATACACACTATTGCCGTGTGGAAGATGGTGTCCACTAAGCTGGCGATCTGTAAACGTCATCCATTATTTGTATTGCTGTAACACATAGGAAGGCTTCCTCATGGTGTAGTGGTAAGCATGATCAACCAAAGACCTTGAGGTCCCGGTTTCGTGTCCCGCCAAGGTGTAATTGTGATTTTTAAATTTGTAATAATGTCCTGGACACATTTCGGAAGGCGTGGACAGAGAGTAGAGAGGTCTTCACCCAGCAACGGGACACACCAGGCTATTAATAATAATGTAATAACAATTCGAAATTGGGAAGTTATCGATTTTACAGCCCCATTACCTTGGAGCAGATTAAGTTAGTTAGCGTTAGTTTTACACCAGCCTTGTTTTTCATTCCTGCTGGACTACTCTTTGGACAATCATGTAAATGTCACGTGTAGGCTAAGGCGAGGATTAGAAGTGTTGAGAAGGTGCGGCGCACCAAGGTAGGTTGCTTCATTTCTAGTGGCATAAAGCCATATCATTCATAAATCTGGCTCGACAGAAGTGACACCTCTTTCTCATATAATACCTTAATAGGAATTAGGAAGAGGTAGTGCCATGCTGCATAAGAGGAGGCTAGTGCCATGCATGCATGACACTACATTCTCCTATGCAATAGAATTGTGCCGGCACGACCGGGGTACCTCTCGCTCACTTGACACCGGCGTAAGGTGATAGCATCGCTGTTGCGTTTCGTGCGGTTTGTGAGTAGCCCGTGGCCCATTGGGGAGGGATGATAGGAGGGCATCGCATCTGCGTAGGAATCATGCGAATGTCCATGTCATCTAAAGGCTCGTTTGCTATCAGTATATAAAAATAATGATGACGGATGTGATATCGCGCTTCGTGTGGTTTGTTAGTAGTGAGATAGATGGGGTAAAGCTGAACACATGTACATCTTTAACCATGCAGATGTTAATGGACGCATGGATCCGATGACTTATTTTTATATGTATAAATATTATAAGACAAAGTCCCCAAAGCCTGTCTTTGTGGTCGATTTTGTCAAAAACTACAGCACGGAATTTTATGTTTTGCGTGTTTTCACCATTGGTTAAAGCGATTCCGCATGAAGGTTTTAATGTACGTTAAGGCCCCAGCGTTATTCGTGGGCGGAGTCGAGGCGGAGAGTTAGTATAGAATATAATAAATTCGTAACTGCTTGCTGTCTGTACACGGCAGACATGGGATTTATCGCTAGTAATATAACAATAAGCATTATAGTAATGAGGTAGATTCTATTCTATTCTAACATACAAGAAAAACTTGCCAAATTCATATATCCGATCAAGTAGCATTTTCTTCTCAGATCCCGGCCAGCCCAGCTGCAGAACCAATCCGCGCACGTCATGTCTCTATGACAATACAAATATAATTATAATGCGACTGGCGCGCAGAAGGGTAAGGAAAGCGTAAAAGCCTTTTGTGGGAATATTACGCCAACTATTACGAACAGAAATCATATTTTCATATATTTTTTTATAGCATAAGGAGGCAAATTGGAGCCTTTTTATGACTACCGACGCCCTTGAACATTCGCATAATTGTTATTGCCCTCCTATCATCCCCCCCCCAATGGGCTACCTCCCAAAACGCACGAAACGCGACACCGTAGGTGTCACTTTTCGGCGATATCAATTGTGCACTTCCCCGGTCGTGCCGGTCCCATTCCGCTGCAGTGCACTACTTCTTACAAAGATGTGCTCTGTTATAGGTTCTGGGTATCCCATGGGTGGCCCATTGGGGTGCGAGGTGAAAATGAAGGCAACGCATCGGCATAGTAATTATGCTTATGTAGACGGACGTCGCTAGTCGTAGAAAGGCTCCGATTGCTCGCCTGTCCCCCTGTACTATAAGAAAATAGTTAAGCTTTTGTTTATTTATCCCTTTATCTATTTATATGGTATTTTCAAATATTATATAAAATTTGGATGTCTTGGAATAGATTTTACGCTGGTGAAACTGCTGAACACAGCTGGTACAGACTTGACGTCGAAGACGTCAAATAGGGATGAGGCACGGTGCGCCGACGTACTGACGAAAGGAGACGAGCGCGGTGAAAAGGTGAAGGAAGGTGAAAGAGGAACGGGCAGGGGCTTCACAGTGCAGTGATGTCTACAAATAATTTGATCGCGTCTACACGCTAAGTAAGTTTGTTGGGACAGTCAGAAAACTAATCTTTATTGCCCATTTTAAAATATTTAATACACTTTTGTGGTTGTTCGAAATTCTGTTATAAAAACCGGCCAAGAGCGAGTAGGCCGCTTCTGGAGGGTTCCCTAAAAACCCTAATTTTCGTTTGAAGTATTTATATTTTATTCTATAACCTCAATTTCACAATTTCCCGCTCGGTAGTTCAGAATCAATTATTACCACTTAAGATTCGAACATATCACAAAATTTTATATACATTTTTATAAACAATAAAAATTATTATAATATAAGAACAAAATCATTAACAGTAATGATTTACAACAAACATAGCATTAGTGAATAATTTCGGCTAACAATAATTGACTATTAAGGTAAGACTGATTACATACAAACATTAACCCTATGTAATCATATCTAATTAAAACATTGCGCATTGATTATTAATAGCACCAGACTGGTTGATAATGAGGTTTTGATAGTTTAAAAAATGTATAGTATTATATAGTATATTGTGCCTGTGCCTAGTTCTAAGTCCTAGAATAAGGATATTGTAAAATACTTGATGAAAAATATAGTGTTTTTATTTTTATTATTATTATATTGTAATACTCTTATAAATGTCTTGGAGATCTTAGATCGCCGACGCCCAAAAGAATTCACACATCGGGATAAGTCCATAGATGATTATTATTTACTATATATATATAATATGCATTATAGCTATTCATTCCCTAAAACTGAAGACACAAAAGTCTTTCGTAGTCATTCGAACTGTTAAGGTTGGACAAGCGCCGCCAATCAGTAGTAGGTCCCTCCGAAAAAAAAAGCTATTCATTTACAAAAATACGCGATACACAATTTTATACTGATCTATCAATTTAAAGCATCGTGATACATATTTCTCGCAATTTTAACATTACGCGCATCATTGTAAGTCGTCTTTACAAAGCAGATTCTATTTGGAAGAACCGTATGATTTAAACATATTATTTGCAAAGTCAACTTTACGCGCACTATTTTTACATTATCTTACATTGTGCATATGTTTATAAGGGTGCCTTGGATACTCTGTGTATCTTGGTATTTTTGTAAATCAATGGCAAGAACCCATTAAAAAGTGTCACTACTAAGTACACATTAAATTAATGTATATGTCGCTGTATTTGAATTCCAGGTTAGGCTTACCAGTGCTTATGGAGCTTAGGGGAATTAAAGGAACATAGAAACTAGCAAGTGCTAATTAACATAAAACATGTAAGCAAACAATACTTAGAAAAAAGAAGAAAGAAGAAAGCGAAGAAAACAGAAAAAGATAGCGTACTGAACTGAATTGTCATTGTAAAGTATCCATGATTGAACATAAACTTATTTTTTGCGATGTCAACCTAACGTGAGTGACTTTAAATCGTTTTTAGAACGCAGATTCAATTTAAAAAAATGTGCAAAATTTAAATATATCTCCTTGAAAAGTCAACCTAACGCGCATATGTTTAAGTTATCACGAAGTGCTTAATTTGACAGTTGCACATTTTTTATCTGGACAGTTTTGAGACGTTCCCTGTATATCTAATGGTATTTTCTCTAATAATTTATACTAATGCCAAAGTAACTTATGCTTGAAAAACTTGCACATCTTTTTACGTACTATAACTGATTCCTGCGAACACTACGCAACTCGTGGTTACGTTACGCTGCCGGCTTTGTCCCAGCATGGTTCAAACTTCGTAGCGATTGTAGGGCTCGGTAGATCAAGGCGAACACTGACAACTTGGCCGGAACCAATAGCACCCAATGGGCCGTTCTTTGTACACCTCTTATGAGACTAAAGAGCAGGTGGAAGCGTATTCGTAAACGGGGGAAGGGGCGAGGATGGGAACCTCATCCCATTGCACTATACAGTATTTGGAGGGTTGGCTTCCTAGGTTCTGCGCACATGGCTCGCTTCAATAGACATGGTCGCTATCAGTATTACTACCAAGGGAGAGGGAACGGCTCATTTGATGATTTTTCCGCAGTCCTCATACGTCATAGTTACTCGAACGTTCGTATAATTCAAAATGTCCTATGCCACTTCAGTCCGACCCGGGATTGATTCCCCATGTTCTACTGATCTACTTCTGCCCATGTTATGACGAAACTGACAAGGCATTTTATTGTATTATATTCAATGTATATATGGCCCCCCATACGTGCAATCAGAGCCTCTTTACAACGACCGACGCCCATGAACATCCACTGATGCGCAACCCTCCTTTACTCCTCCCCTCCAATGGGCGCGACTCCAAGGATTTCACTTTGTGGTGAGGTCATGTGAGTGAGAGGAACTTCCCGGTTGTGCCGGCCCAATACCGCTGCGATGCAGCATACCATTGCCTCTTACTATAATATAAAATTATTTAAAATTTATTCCACATACTCATATATAAACTACTCAATGTTATTCCGTCCCACTAGGAAATTGCTTATTGAGTCCTGGAGCGGTGAAGTGTTATGCAAGGTTATTGGTTTTGTGTTATTTATATCTGGATCCTGAGTAGGAAACTGTATCCACATCTTCAATCAACTTTAGCAACTGGCTTTGGATTGTGCTATTCTGAAGCTTTATCATGTTTCCTCAATTCTGATTTCAAATCTTTTGGTTTCGATTTTAAGGAACGATGGATTTTTGATTTCGATTGAATTGAATTTAAATAAAGATCCCCTAGCAAATTTCTCAAATTTGAATCTTCACTTGAATTTACTCCTGAAAAGACGGTAGGTGCGATCAATAAAAAAACCGACCAAGAGCTAGTCGGGCTCGTCTTTGAAGGCAGGTGGCATCAAACCAAAAAAAAGAATAGTTTTTCTCTTCAATCGATTACCTTCAAACCAATTTTTCGTTTAAAGTTTTTATTTAGTCATATATAGATCATATATTCGCAGTTCAGTTTAGAAGATAGAGGGGATACACGCTCACATTTTACCACTTTAGAATCAAATATCTCACAAAGCATTAACAAGTTAAGTTATGCCCTTTCTTTTTTTTTTGGTTGACGCGGGCAAACGCATTTACGCGCCTTCACTGTGTGGGGTCCAGTGGTGTGTAGGACTCGCGGCACATGATAGTGCCGAATACCCAATGAAACCACCACGAGTGCCATCAGTGCCGCCCTTGGTGAGGTGCCCCGGAACAACAATCATCAGGTCACCTCGACGGCTAGTCAGCCCCCTACAGGACCGGCTCCACCTTCACAGATGGGTTTGCCCCGCACTACAGGACAACCCTATCGACTTTGGGACAGTGCAATGGGGTGAGGTTGTCATCCTCGCCCCTTGCCCCATGTGCAAAAGCGCCTCCTTTATTGCTCTTTCGTCCCCTCTTCTTATAAGAGGGGTACCGAGAGCGCTTTCTCCTCTTGATCTTTAGGCCCCTCTTCTTATAGGAGGGGACCAAACATCCCCCTCGATTCAATTGGCTTCGCCTGGGTTCACCCCAGGTTTCTAAACCCCACCGCCACGACAAGGCTTGAACCATGATGGGGAAATTAAGTTATGCCCTTATATAGCCTTGCATAGCCGTGTGGGGTATATCATTGGATAGGTCTTTCTAAATAGTCAATTTCTATTCTAACAGACCGTAAGTTTATGAGAATATTCCACTATCTACATAACTTTTATGTCAGATTTATATATTTTTCATTCATTTCTTCCTCTTTTCTCTACAACAGTTTATAGTACCTACAAGTATTATATAGCATGCAAATTCTTTTATTTCATTACAAAGTCAGAGAGACACATAATTGCCTCGGAATGCATTCAATACAGCATAAGGAGGCAAACGAGCGATCAAAATCGTTTGATAACCACAGACGCCTACATACATAATTTATTATGCAAACGTGTTGCCTTCTTCCTTTTTCCCTTCCAATGGACCATCGGAAACATACAAGGCGCATCGCGACAGCCTAGAATACACTTTGCGGCGGTACCATGTGAGTGAGCCTCCCCGGTCGTTCTGGTCTAATTCGGCTGCAATGCAACGTTCACAGTTGACATCGCCTTGGATTTAATGAGATTCCCTTTGAAAAAGACTTTATTTATAATGCCTTAACAAATCCAATGAACCAGAAAATCGTCGCTGGTTCAATGAACAAGAATTGAAAATAAAATGCAATCTTAGAATTGGTACTCTAAGTTAGATTTGACATTGTTTTCTTATAGAATTGGAGCCAAATGAGTAATCGGAGTCTTTTGACTCCCACAAATAAACGCATTATTAGCATGCTGTTCCCTTCTTTCTCCCAGTAAGCCAACCACCAGCGTGTTTTCTCCTAAGTCGACTGAACGCCGTTGTGAATTTATAACAGCCAGGGCATTTGACATCCATGAAATTAGACTTGAGAAGTGGCACCAGCCTCTTAAACTTGTGACTGGTTGGCTGACTAAAATAGTGCGGAGTTTGGAAGTTGGCGCTATAGACGCTCGTGACTCGGGGGCCTTCAATTCTGTGCCTCATTTCTCTCCGGTCATGTCGGATGGTTATCTCATCGGAATAGGAGTACTTGTGCACAAGTCCTACACAGAGAGATTATTGTTAAATTGGGCGCGATACCAATCTAATGTTTACTCTCCTGCACAATCTCTAGTTGATTGGTTAATAATTATTGAAACTATTTTTTTTTTCTTTGCAGTCTCAAGATTATTCTTTTTTTTTAATTTTGACGTAACTTATCTCATTGCTATGTTCCTATCTTTTTATGATTTTATAGTCAATAATTGAACTTAAGGTTGTTTCATATTTGAGGTACAATGTACCGTATAAATCATTGCAGTCAATTTCAAGCATTTTATTGGATGGGAAATCCCATTTGGCATGTATGTTGAGGATAATATTTTTGGAAACTCCAACAAAAAAAAGGGGTGAAATTTTTTTTATGTGAATGTTCTACTGAGTTGTTATATTACGCAGGTAAAACCGGGGGGGGGGTACTGCTAGTATAAGTTATGATTTACAGAACACTAACTTATATATAGACTGCACACTCGGTGAGTTCTACACGTTGTCATTACTCACGGTACTGAGCGCGTGTGGCCGGTACTTTACCTATTAGAAATACGGACATCTATCATCATCATTGGCTTACTAGATATAGATCCCTGTGATGTGAATATGCTTTTATACCATTTCCCCTAGTTACCATTAAATTTAAATTAGACATGACTTACTGCTTAGGATTAAACTATACAGTAATAATAGCCACATATATATAAGCTATATATTATATTCTCTGCAATGTCATACCCTGACCTAAGAAATCAAAACCTATATCCATATCTGACTACCGCCCTATTTCTATTCTACCTTTTTTTAAAATTCGGAACATAATATTTTCAATTCTTTTCTATTCGGCTTCCGACCTGGCCATAGTACAGCCACTGTAATTCAGTTTAAATGATTGACTATACTAATTATCCTATCTAGGGGAACAGATGAGCTGAGCAGGATATCGGGATTCTTGGGCTCTCTGAATGCTCCCAGATCGTGTCCAGCAGTGGAATAACTTCGCGAAGAGAGAGAGAGAGAGAGAGAGAGATAGAGAGAGAGAGAGACCGATATAACATTCTATTGTGCCGGCCGTATTACAACAACAAAATATTATTACTGTCTTCCGATTTCCCGCCACTCTTGTTACTTGGTGATCATGGACTTTATACTATGCTCGTCTAGTTTCTATGATTGAACTCTGCTTCGAAAATTGACGCTCAATCATTTACCAGTCCACGTAACACGTTGGACATGCATAGCGGATTATTATTCCCACTTACGAGGAATTCTTCCACTAGGATATCAGAAGCAAGTCCGTCTTTTGTTCTAGTCCATCCCTATGATTTAATATTACGCTTGTTTAGCAAAACTTGTGAACTTAACATGCTAAATATAATTTAAATATAGTAATTAATACATATAAAGGTTGCCAAAACCTGTCTGCCTGTATTTTTATGAAAATCAACTTAACGGTTTCTGTTCGGGTTTCACCTGTGGAGAGCGATCCCCAAACAATGTTTTAGTGTATACTTTGTTCACGGCGGCGGGGCGGTTACTAGTTTCCTATAAATAACGTACCATAAGGTAACGTTTGACTTAAAGCATTTACCTACATTTAGAAATTATATTTAGGAAGCGACATAGGAGCAGCCGGAGCCTTTCGATAACAACCGACGTCCATAGACATCCACATAATTGATTCTCGTCTCCAATGGGCCATCAAACTCACATCTAACGTAACGTGATACCCCGCTGTCACTTCGCGACGGTGTCATGTGAGCTAAAGGTCAATCACAGTCTCACGCCGGCCCGATTCTGGCTGCAATACAACATGGCACTACTTCGTTACGGAGCTACAAATACGACACACACATGCAAAATAGAATATTTTTTGCTACACGTTAAACATAAAACACGTATTTTTAAGTAAGTGGTTAATGTAGACCTAAGTCATACGAAGTGAAATTCTTACGTTTGAACACAGATTCTAATCGTAACAACACACACACCCCACTTATTCGTATTGTAACAGATAACAATATTTACAATCTTTTACACAGATTGTAGTGTAAATATATCTTTTACACATAATTCTAGTATAAATACTTACATCTGCTCCAGGCGGTCACAGTATAAATAGTATGACACAAGAAAACTGCCAGATATCGAAACGCGTATGTGGTCAGCGTGTTACTGTAGTGCGCACGGACGCGCGCGGGGCACGGGTAATGCAACTGCGTCACACGCCACAGACTAAACTTACCAGTTAGCGGCCGTATTACAGTAACTTTACTTACAGATTTATACTATATGTAACTGCAATGCCACAATAACTTTGCCGCCATTTAGACATAAGACAACAGAACACAAATAACAGTAATTTTGTAATGCTTTGTGAGAGCGCTATGCTGGAATGTAGCCAAATTGGAACGGTACAACCAGGTAAGTTGTAATATAATAACAAGAGGTACATCTCGTTCAAAGGTAAGCCAAAGTAACCAGCCAGGGACCGCGTTGCAATAACGTAATTTTTTTTTACCATACATAACTGAAACATATGGCGGCAAAGTTATTGTAGATATTTTTTAAACTATCAGTAATTTTGTAATCTCTAGTAAGAGTGCCCTTCTGGATTTCGGCCGAATTGAAACGTTTGTCGCTCGCTCATAAGAGACCGCCATAATGTGAAAGCCATGAAAGTTAGTAGCCGGTGGCTTATTCGAAGGGTGGACAGAAGAGCACATCAGAGTAACCATGGTGTCGTTGTCCATTAGCTTCGGTTGTCTTCAAAAGCCTCCGGCTGCTCATTTGTACATTTACACAACAAACAAATCATATTATTACTGCATTATAATCTAATTTAGAGTAAACCTTCTTGAAAAGAGTAGCACGTAGGAACCTATTCCTAATGTTATGATAAAATTGAAGAGTGCCAGTTTTTTGAACGCTCTAATCTTACAATTAGATATCCCATTTATCGAGAAACTCTATAGACTATATCCAATCACACTACGCCCAGTATTTGCGGCATGCGCTAGTGAAATCATAAAATATGATGAAGTGATTCCATTTTGGAAACAGACCTACACAAAGTCACTGGCTGTATCTCATTGCTGTAAACGCGTAAAAATTGTCTTAGGGGTATTTCCACATTTTTCAGGATGAAAATATTTCTTATGTTATTCTGTATTGTCTATATCTTTGTTATAGATAGCTTTTCAGTGGTTTGTACAAGTAAGATTAACATACATATTATACTATAAAAAATCGAGATATATTTTAAGAAGGTGAAATTATGAGCCATGGCTAATATGCACAAGAGAGTTAATAAGAGTATTAGTGAACGAGAGCTTGTCTCTAATAGTATATATTATACTTGTGATCAGCTATGTTTTAGATGCAGAAGAAATTAACATACTTAAAGAAGTCTTGAAATGAAGTCCTATAAATTAGCATTATAATAGCTCTAAAACAACATATACACGATGGTTTATGTAATATTTATATATTAAAAATTCTTAAACTACATTATTTTTTTTACAGAGATACAGAGGGGGCAAACGAGAAATCCCAGTCTTTTTACGACTACCGACCCCCACGAACATCCACATAATTACTATGCTGACGCGTTGTCCTCCTTCTCTCCTTCCCAATGGGCCACCGGCTACTCACGAACCGCATGAAACGCGACACTGAAGATGTGACTTTACGCCGGTATCAAGTGAGCGAGAAGTACGTCCCCGGTCGTGCCGGCATAATTCCTTTGTATGGAGGATGTAGTATAATGACTCTACCTCCTGCTATGCAGCATGGCACTACCTGTTCCTTAATTAATGCAGTAAATCCATTCGCTTACCTACGTACCTAAACATATATATGTAATTAATATAATCATAGTTATATTTCTATGAAGACGATTTCCGTGAAGTAGCCGGTCCGGGATGGATGTGAGTAGCAGGAGATCGGTCGTCTTGGCGTTCATAGAGAGAGGCCTATGTCTAGCAGTGGACCGATAGGGGCTGAGAATGACGATATTTCTATAATAGATTTTAAAGGTGTGTAATCTATGTCTAAAATAATAACTAAGATAGATAGATGAAATCACAAGCAGCACATTTACAAAAGAATAGAATTTAAAAAAAAAAGTATATAAGAAAAACCTTATTCTAACACAAGGCGTGTTAGAATAAGGTTTTTCTTTCAACTGAGGACCTTCAATACTATATCGATGTCAACATACTGTGTATTTAGTCTATGGTTCTCAGTACATTTGACTGCATGCGTGTGACCTTGAACCTCAGAAGCGTGAGTTGAGGGAGTTTGAACTGCTTTCAAATTCTACTTTGGAAACTATTATACGTGCTTTATCGTCGGTAATGTTGAACATTTGGTAAGATGTGCCATTGTTGTATTGCAGACAAATCGGGCCGGCACATTCCTGCTGAAGTTATGTCTCGCTCACATGATACTTGTAGCCGATGGCCCATTCAGGGGGTAAAGTAGGGCAAAACATCTATTTATTTGTTGACGAGGGGAAACACATTTACGCGCATTCACCGGCACTGGGTGAAGTCCAGTGTGGGGCTCGCGGGACATAGTGCCGAATACGCACAAAAACCACCGCGAGTTCCATCAGTGTCGTCTTTGTTGTGGTGTCCCGGCACAACAAATCATCTGGGCACCTCGACAGCCAGTCAGTTCCCTAAGGGATCGATGCCCCATCTACAACAGGGTTACCTCGCACCACAATTTGCGACATTGTAGTGGAGTGAGGTACCCATCCTCGCCCCTTGCCCCGTGCGCAGAAACACCGCCTGATTTTGCTAGTTTGTTCCCTCTGTGTGCCCCACCGCCACAACAGGGTTTGAACCACGGTGGGGACGGCAACGCATCATTTTTTTCATCGCAGGGAAAATGCATTTATGCACCATCCAACCGGTACTGGGTGAACTGGAAGGGTGTGTCGGGCTCGGCAATGGGGATCACTACCGACTAAGAAACAACTGCGAGAGCCTTCGGCCGCTTTATTGGAGTGCCCCGGATCTATCAGCTACAGGACACTCCAGCGACTGGCCGGTCTCAAATAAAGTTTCAAAGTCGCAACATTCATGCTGCGTCTTGTTAATGCGGATGCCGATACGTCTCTAGACACGAAATTGCTCGCTTTTGTTCCTTTTACCGTGAAAAATAAAGAAATTCTATTCCACCATGGTTACATACAACAAGCGGCAGATTAAATTTGACTGAACTCCAGTCATTGATCTATATGCTATACATGGATAGCTTATACTGTAGATCACCGATGGCGCAACTTGAAAAATCATTAGCGGTCCCATTTATGACGAAATAACTGAAACATTGAATATGCTCAGAGCGTATGCAAGTTAGTATTCTAATAGTTCACAATGTCTGTATTTCTATCATAGCCTTAAATCATATGTCGGAGTGGTTCTAGTGTGTGCGATATATAGAGGTAGAACGGTTATAATGCGCTCCCGTGTTAAATTTAGACAATAAACGGGAAAAAAGTAGTACATAATATCCTTCTATCTGCGAATCTTTGGGCAAGTTATGACAAGAGACATTTAACTTAAATAAGTAACTATAATGTTGTACTGGGTAGTAAAACCCGTGCCTAAAAATATTGTATGACTTATAATTAACTAGCAATACACCCCGGCTTCGCCCGTGAACAACAGGAAACTTAACAAGTTATACTATAAAACCCTCCTCGGGAGACGCTCTATCCATTGGTGAAAACCATATAAAAATCTGTTCAGTACATTTTGAGAAAATCGATCACACACAAATAGACAACTTTTGAGGACTTTGTTTTATAATAAGTACATAATGTGTGTGAATTTTGTAGATGTCAGTATTATATTTCTGTTCGGTTCGAGTTTTGTCCCCCATTTCAGTGAACATAAACTAGACATTTTAATGTGACTTGCTTTACCCATGACAAACATAGCCGACAGTTTGTAATATATCATGTTTATGCGGTGTTTTAGTATAGTTTTAATAGATTTCCATCTGTAGATATTTGTAGATATTTATATCTGTAGATTTCCATCTGTAGATACTCGTCGCACATATGTGTAACATATATAAATATATATAGTACCATAAATTGTAATATTATGTATCATCAACATCGTTATCAGCCCTTATCGGTCCACTGCTGGATATGGCCCTCTTTCAATGAACGCCAAGACGATCGATCTCCTGTATCTCTCATGCGGGAAGCATGAGAGATACAGGAGATCGATCGGACTGGCTGCTGCACGGAGATCGTCTTCCCATCTGGTGAACGGTCGACCTTTGTTTTCCTAAACGTATATATACATATATATATATATATGTATA
>JAFELO010000279.1:109061-144644 GCA_017140195.1 Eumaeus atala | reverse complement strand
CCTCGCGTCCCATCTTACACCGTCGCCCGCTCACTCTCGCAAGCATTTATACTATTATCGGTCCGGGTTGTTCTTAGTTGGAGTCGACATTAACATATATTGATATACACACGTACACATTAATGCAAATATTTTTCACTTGTTACAGTTGTACACTGCAGATACCACACGAGAAGTGCGTAGAGCAAACTATAGTGATTTCACAGTCTGGCCGAAAAGAGTAATGAAATATTTTATTTTTATTCATAATTTTTAGTAATAGATAGTGAAACTGCATTACGCCGGAATTGGACCAGTACTATCGGGGTGGTTCGCTCACATGATACCGTTATAAAGTGACAGCTGTGCTGTCGCGTTTCGTGCGGTTCGTGATTACCGGCGGCCCATTGGAAGGGAGGAGGAATGAAGGGCATGGCATCTCTATGATTAATTCTCCTCACTTGAATAAATAAAACAACTTTATATACTTTTTCCACAATTTTTCTTTTCAATTTACATTTTGTATTTTGTACATTTTGTATTTATTGTTGAATTTAAAAAAAGTAAATTATTTGTGGAAAAAGTATATGAAGTTTATTTATTTATTCAAGCGTTAACATGAATTTCCGCCAGGATATGACAATACATTTAATCAACTGTAGAAAATTTTTCCTTTTTTTTAATTGTAAACAGGACCTAAGCCTGTCGACAAACTCACCTGATTGAAAATGACGATACGGTCGAAGATGTGGCACGCAGGTTGAGTAAACACCTATTTACTCTTGGCTTAAACGCCTGGATAATTTGAAGGAAAAACTGAAGCTGGCAAGTCGTTCCACTGTACAGCAGTTCGGATTATGAACAATGATCGGTGTCGTTGCTTTTGTGAAGGTGGAATTTCTACCATAAAGGGTGACGATTCGCCGCACCTCTACTCGTCCGACGGTAAAATGATGATAGAGGGATCAGCTCGTGCGGTTCGTGGTATAGTCTGTAGAACACGGCCAGACTTGCAACTTCACGTCGGTGGGTAAAACCGACCCGTTTGGATTTCTATGGGTAACGATAGCCCGCAAAAGGCGTCGCTTGCCCTCCTATACACTAAAAAATAAAACATCCGTAGTTTTATTGGCCTGTTTGACACATCCCCGAATGCAAGGATCTGAATGTACTGCAATGCATTGACGGGGAATATCCGTTGTACGAATTGCCAACGATGATGTTCAATTAACTAGCACGAAGAACGGAAACTCTGAAAGTATTAAATATGTAAAACTTCCGAGTTGCTTTGTGGCTGAACCGTCCGTATACAATATTCAAGAAACGGCCGCATCTGGGCGATTTATAATGCATCGATGATGGCACACCTGGTGGCGATATCGATTTTGTCATCTACATTAATGATACTCGATGTTTTTCCGTAATCGACTTTCTGATACTTTATATAGTCGATTAGTGTTGGGACTATAAATATGGACCTTTTTGCACTCCTTGACCTAAATCGTGGGTTAAATTTACGATGGACCATTATTTTGTAAGCAACAGTTTTGCTACGTTGCGAGTAGGGCTGGGCCAACTAAGAAAGTACATGTTATAACACCCTTTAATATAGATATATAGATATAATATAATTAATATATGTTTCTCAGATTATTCTGAGCACACATTACATTGTCCGGGATTGGAATGTGCACGAAGTAGCCATAGGCTTGTCACCTATAACATCATGGGCCTCAGTGCCTTGGCTAATCGTGGGTGTTCTGGTATATCTACTGGACTTACGAGTTGCGGATGTACCAGCACACCTCTGCCCACCTCTTCAGGGACAACAGGCGTGAAGGTAACTTTATTTTCTTTAATATAGATTAAGGGCACCAACGACCAGCCGGTACCTTTTGATGACTGCTACCAAACACGTATAATACTTATAAGGGCATGTGGCCATTGCTTTCTTCCCTCAATCCGGTGGATCACCGGAAACTTCCAAGCTGCACAAAGCGCGACGACAATGCTGTCTCTGTGGAACACTGTGAGCGAGAGGTAGTTCCCCGTTCGTGCATGCATGCAATGCAGAATGACACTACCTATCTTAAATCTGTTTAACCAGCGGGGCACATAGCGATATGCGATCAGTAAAGACGAAGGAGTACTTTTGAGGACAGCAACGTTGACGCGTTGCCAAGCCAAATTTGGAATCGTATCGCCAGGTTGTGTGGATATTAATGGACATTAATGGTTACTTGCCATCGGGTGACTCAGCAGCTCACTGGTCCTTATGCAATTACAAAAGTAATGCATACTTTGTACAAGAATTTCATTTCGTTCGCATAACCATGTGAACCGATTTAGAATAATTTGTTATGGCTTTTAAATGCTTAGTCAGTTCTGAGGACAATTCTATGTACTTGGTTCCTTTTATATATAGCCAATATGGGAGAGGATAAACGACCATTCGGAGCCTTTTGTAGACAACCAACGTACATATATATCGGTACAATTGCCTGTGCAAATACGTTGCATAATGAATTTTCTTGAAAAAAGTTCGTGGTGCAGCTGGTGTAAAATAAAACTGATATCATTTCTATTATAAGGGGTATGACATAAGATCCCACTAGGGGAAACAAGTTTGAGGCGCTAGAGACGTAGGAGGAAGTAATTGGGAAATGGGTACCTCTGGAATGTCTTTTTTAGTAAGATAAAATGACTAGTAGATATTTGAAATAATTATGTCGATAGGCGAATTTCAGCTACGGAGGCCACTTGTGCGCAAGTGTGTGCGCAGGCGCCTCTGGAATGTCTTTTTTAGTAAGATAAAATGACTAGTAGATATTTGAAATAATTATGTCGATAGGCGAATTTCAGCTACGGAGGCCACTTGTGCGCAAGTGTGTGCGCAGGCGCAAGTGCACTCCCTGCTCTGTCATGCTCCTATTGTGATGGGACAGCTATCCAACACGACCGGGGAGAAGTCAGGCGCAGGTCGGACGCTCTCCGAGGCACGCGGGTGTCACATTGCCAACTTCCTGACTCCGAACTGTTACTAGAAATGGAAAAATCCCAATAATACTCCGTCCCGGGACTGGATACCAGGATCACATAACTGTGGCCTAACATGCTTACTACTAAATCACGAGGCAGACAATTGAAAAAAAATGGGCACATTAGTCGATATGAGATTATTTGATATTGTTAAAGAGTGTGCGTGTCGCAGCCAGATTGTTTCAATCACCGTACTACATTATGCCTAGCCATTTTCAAAAACATGTCTGTAATGTTTTGTGGCGGGTAAAGGATTAGCCGAATTGAACACGACTGAGCAAAATTTCACCAGAAATTGTTCGGCGTTATACGTTATTCAATGAAACTAGCCTTATTGTGTTAAAGTGGATAACTATCCACCTCCTTAGCACATTTTATTTTCTAATTTCAACGCTCGCCGTGTTGCTTGACATGACAACAACAATGACGACGATTGTCGAATACCGAGAAATAAAAAATTCACACTCTTCTGAGTGTGAATTTTTCCGAAGGTCCGAAGATCGAGGCGGAAGCGAAGCTTCAATATTAACGTTCGTGATTCGGTGATTCTTTCTATTTGCACTCAAAAAAACACTTGGCTTAATTTTGTACTTGTATTGATGAGTATCACTGCCTAAGCTCAAGTTATTTAATAAGGCTAAACGTCCGCCACCATATTGAAGGACGTCTTGCAATGACAATTCGGCTAATCGTTGACCCGCCACAAAACAAAACGTCCCCCTTTTTGGAAATAGCTAGCACTATAGTACCGAATACGCACAAAAATAACCGCGAGTGCCGCCTATGGTGAGGTGCCCCGGAACAACAAACCATCAGGACACCTCTACGGCTACTCAGTCCCCTATGGGACCAAAGGCACCTCCACAAATAGGGTTGTACTGCATCACAGGATAACCTCACCAACTTTGGGACAGTGCAATCGAGTGAAGTCCCATTCACGCCCCTTGCCAAGTGCGCATAAGCGCCGCCTCCTTTTGTTATAGGAGGGGTACAGAGATCATCTCCTCCTCCTGCCCTTCAGTCCCCTCTTCTTATAAGATAAGGGTACAAAGAGCCGTAACCTCGTCGGTTCAATTGGCTTTCCCCAAGGTGTCTCGATTCATCCCAGGCTACTGACCCCACCCCCACGACAAGGCCTGAACCATGGTGGGAAGCTAGTAGTACCTGAGATTAGTGCGTTTAAACAGTCAAAGAAAATTTTCAGCTTTATAGTATGAGTATAGATTCCCTATTGGAAAAACCTTTAATACATTAATGGATCGTTTAAACACATTGATGTATGCCAAACTCATTGCGAAGCCTCGAATGTAGTGAACCCACAATACCTGAGGACTTATGAAACTAATCTATATGCTAATCCACGCTTGGAACCTTAACCTGTTTATTGCTAAAACTAAACTGACTAAACTAACCTTGGTTCGTTTGTTTAGTTAGAGGCGAATGAAAATTTTACCTTAATTTTACGGATGAGGAATTTATTTATGCACTACGAATATATAAATAATGAAATAAACCCCGATAAGATCCGTAAAAGTAATTTTATTGTAATGACGAATATTCGCGTAAACTTAAGACATCAATATCATGTCTAAAACTTGAGTTACTATGGGTAGTGTCTTACATATTAAACATAAAATATTTTTTCATAAATCGGATTTAAATTCTAGTTCATGTTAATTATATAATTCTCAAGTTTGCATACTAATAAGTTAGCAGTTAATAATGTAAGCATTTTGATAATTGGCCTTTTTTGTGACGGTTTTTTTAAACCATTGCAATCCTATACTGTCTCCGCTTTGATTAGGGAGTGAACTTCGAAGTACTTTCCACTCCACCTATATTTGTTCTTATAAAATACGTTGTCAAGGCCGTTTTCAACATTCCCTTTGGCTCTATGCGATCATATCAAAGAGTGTCGATCCTGGAGACGCAGGTGCAGCAGTATTAGAAAAGTAGTGGGCCAAGCCTGCGAAAGAAATAGCAAACAATTAGCAAAGTTAGCATAACTGTTTTATCCGTTTTGGGACTTCGTCTAGTATTTCATACGAAATTGTCGAAATTAACCCCGTCGCCTCAAATAGTCAAAAGAGTAGGTCCAATCGATTGATAGATTTTTCAAAACTTCAACACTTTCAACACTACAATAAAACTACTTTTACTGTAATGTCTAACACTCGTGTAAACTTAAGACATCAACACTTTCCGTTGACATAAAATGACATCAGCGTGAAGTGTGAACGAGAGGTAATTTCCCGGCAGTGCCAAGCGTTGTACTGACGAGTCATTCGTAAACAATCTGTACTAATCGCAAAGCTGAAGATTTTGTCTGTTTGAACGCAGTTATCTGAGGAACTACTGAACGAATTTGATTGAACAGTTCATTTATCGAGGCAGGCTATGGGCTATTTGCCATGAACCGGAGTCACGCGGGGTGATGCTTGTACTATAAAGTTAAGTAGCGCTCATTGAGGTTAATATACTAATGGATATTTTGTATATTTTTAGAACGGTTACAATACTAATCGCTAACTCGTTGGAGTCTACCTAGACTTATGATTGTCGCAGATGGGAGAGATGCGTCAAAATATTAGTTTAATGTTAGTAGTATGAAGAAATGCTGTATTAAATTGGGCTGGCACGACCAGGGAGGTATTTCTCGCTCACATGACGCCACCGTTAAGTGATAGCTATGCTGTCGCGTTTCGTGCGGTTTGTAAGTGGCTGGTTACTTAGGGTAGTAGAGAGGTTAACTGTATGATCATAATTCGGATATATATATATATATATATATATATATATATATATATATATATATATATATATCCGAATCCGGTGTCGGCAGTCGTATTTGATTGCTCGTGTGCTCTCCTATACTATAAAAGTAGGCATGAAAAAAGATATTAGTCTCAAAGTTTTGAAAATTAAAACTTAATTATCTTCGTGTATTTTCCAGTAAATTTAAGTGAAAATATGTTTAGAAATTCCATTAGAAACGATGAACATGGGAATCCAATAAAACCGTGATAAACCAGATGAAAATAAAATTTAATTTTCCGAACCACGTGGTTTATGAATGGCGTTATAAATGTTTTGTAACTAATATAACGAAGTGTGAAACGAAAGGGGAATCATGCACTCATTGGGCCGTTAAAATTTTATGTGACTCGGGGTGGCTGCCTCGTGGACTACTGGTAAGCACGTGCAACCACAGGCGTGAGGACTTGGGTTCGAGTCTCGGGTCGGACCAAATTGTTATTAGGTTTATTCAATTTCTAATACCAGTCCGAAGTCGGGAAGTTGACGGTGTTACACCCCCGTGCAATGGGAGCACGATACGCCCTTCGGTTCTGCGCCTAATTTTTCTAACGTCTTGTCGTATTGCCGTCCCATCGGAACAGGAGAATGACAGAAAAGCAGTTGGCTAGTCTAGTATAGATTTGGCCACCACGACTGAAATTCGGCCGGGACGATACTATTGTTTTGTGACACGGGGAATTATTGAAGCGCATACTTAAACTACGCGTATATATCAGAGTTATACATTTCCACGTGAACAATGGATACGACGTGGCTTTGGGTTGTATCAATTTTCCAATTTTTTTTATATCTTAGGTGGCAAACGCCACTGCAAAAGCAGATGGGCCACTTGTAAGTGAGTGATCACCAACGCCCATTGACATCCAAAACATCAGAGGACTTTTTTTTCAAGTTTTTAACTGAATTGCATTAGATTTGTACTCATCCAGACAGTCTTTAAAATATTACTGTTTAATGGCCCATTACAGTAACCCTTGATTGAACCCTAGATTGATGGTTACGGAGATAGGCATCAGAGGACTCTGTCTGCTCCTTTTCTAGCTATACTTTAAGACTGTTAGATTGTAAGTCAGTTCACGAAAGATGTAATTTTATGTGATAACGCTTCTTTAATTGATATGTGATCCCATTGCCCGATGGAAGTGGGAGAAATGGCTTCTTACGCTCTCCGCTTGCAGGCTCCGCCCATTCGGAATATTACTATGCATTATTGATTTACGAGGCGTTATCACATCAAAACAAAGGAAAATGTTTACCAACCATGTACCACAAATGTAGCCTTCGCAGTATGATATTATTTTGTAATCGCTAATAGAATTATCGATTTTATGTCACTCACTGATAACAAGCGCCTCCATCTGACGTCTGTAACTGACGAACGTAGATGGCCTTGAAGGCTGTCATTACTCGTTAAAGACATCCATCATCACCATCTGTACTTATGGATGTAAATTAAGATCTGCTCTAGGCTACATTACGGCTTAATTAGGCTGGCACGATCGGTGTGTACCTTTTGCTTGCACAGTACCGTTAGCCCATTGGTGGTGAGGAGGGAATAAAGACAACACCTCTGTACAATTATGTAGACGTCTATGGGCGTTGATAATCATCTAGAGTGTTAATCAATCAATATAAATAAATAAAATACTTAATGTACCCATATTAGGCCAGTACGACTAGAGCAATTGTCCTTTAAACAGTGGAGATGTTTAATTCCTACGCTATTTAATTTTCGTTTCCATAATTATTTTT
Source organism: Eumaeus atala (assembly GCA_017140195.1). Lineage (NCBI taxonomy): Eukaryota > Metazoa > Arthropoda > Insecta > Lepidoptera > Lycaenidae > Eumaeus > Eumaeus atala. The sequence goes on along the minus strand of JAFELO010000279.1, from coordinate 137,057 downwards.
TGATAGATAGAGCAGAAGCTCTATCTTTACGAAGAGCTATGCTTTAAGGGTTTGTGAGAAACAAATTGCAACGCGCTTGCATAATATTATCTAATTCCACTACCGAGGTATATGAACTCGATATTTATCGGAGATAAATTAAGTCACGGTATAGAAAGCTGAGTGAGTTAGTGTCTTTGTGTACACATGTTTTGTTACTTGAAAAGTTAGAGTCTATTGTCTTTGTAACTTAGTTTACAGTTTATGGTTCAGCAGTGTCGCGTGTCACCCTGTTCCTATCATCGCGATCCTGTACTTTGTATCTGTGTAATATAATATAATATATAATAATCTAGAGCCTGGGCAAGTATACAGCGCGAAAGACAATAGATTTGTCATTTTTAGGGCAATTTAGGTCTCTATCGGGTGACTAGCGGTTGCCCAATCTAGGGGGTTACCATAGTAAGAATTACAAAGAGAATTTACATCTTTAAAAAATCACAGAGGTTATCCAGAACTCTATTCCGGATGTGTTTTGCATATTTTATAATGTGTTTATAACGTGTATATAAAGAATATGTGTCACATGCTATATATAACTTTACAAAATCACAGAGGGTATATTTATAGAGTTCTAGATACCCTCTGTGATTTAGTGAAGTTTCTTAATAAACATTCCGTAATGTATAATACTCGTGGTATTTTTTCTAGTTCTAGAAAAATATTTCCCTTATAAAGATCTATATTGTACTTGAAGCCAGCGATGCGGATGTCAATAAAAATAATAGATGAATGCATGTCGTGTCAAACGGCGTAAATGTGGGCGGCACAATTTGCCAGGTGGCTTCATACAATGAATTATTGAAGGGACGACAGTGAAGAGGTCAATCGATATATCGTGATGTACTTAACTGAATTGCAGCGTAATCGATTCTGTATGGAGTTGTAAAGCACGTATCGATGTGCAGCTGAACCTTGCCGATGATTCATAAAATGAAAATGACATGTTAAAGTTGTATGTAAAATATAAGAGCAGCAACAAACATGAATTATAGAGTATGTCGAATAATAAAAATGTATGTACAGTTGTAATGCATAAGATCCATATCGATGTAGAGTTGCAATATATATGAGTCATATCGACGTAGATCTGTAAACCACTTGAGTCATATCGGTGCAGAGTTAGAATGCACACGACTCATATTGATGTAGATCTCCAACACACGAATCATATCGATGTAGATCTGCCGACACAAATATATCATGTCAAAGTAGAGTTGCAATGCACTCGACTTATGTCGTTGTAGGTTTGTAATACACATGAGCTATATCGATGTAGAGCTACAATACATAGGCGTCATATCAATGTAGAGTTAGAATGCACACGACTCATGTCAAAGTACACCTACAACACACGTGAGTCATAATGATGTAAACTTAGTATGCAAGTGATTCATGTCGATGTGGATCTGCAACACATTTATCATACCGATGTAGATTACAATAAAACTACTTTTATGGGTTTTATCGCGGTTTATTTAATTATTTATCGAGCCCGACGTTTCAGAAGCTCTACAGCAACCAGTCGACTCATGACCATGGTTGCTGTAAAGCTTCTGAAGCGTCGGGCTCGATAAATAATTAAATAAAGCGCGATAAAATCCGTAGAAGTAGTTTTATTGTAATTACTAACATACTCTTAAATTTAAGTCATCAATATCGATGTAGATCTGCAACACAAGTAATTCATATCGATGAAGAGTTGTAAACAAGTGATATGTCGACATAGTGCTTTGAAGCACACATGTCATATCGCTGTAAAACCATGAGGGGGATGTAAGTTGCACCTTTTTTTTGTTGACACGAGGAAACGCATTTACGCGCCTTCATTGGCCCTGGGTGGGGTCCTGTGGTGTGTTGGGCTCGCACATTATAGTGCCGAATACCCACAAAAGACCACAGCGGGAGCCATCAGTGCCGCTTTTGGTGTGGTGCCCTGGAACAGCTGAAATCATCAGAACACCTCGACGGCAAGTCAGCCCCCTAAGGGACAACGCCACCACCACAGATGGGCTTGTCCGCACTGCAGGACAGCCCCACCAACTTGGGGACAGTGTAATGGGGCGAGGTTCCCATCCTCGCCCCTTGCCCCGTGCGCAATAGCGCTGTCTCATTGTTTTTTTCTCTTTTTTCCCCTCTTCTTCTAAGAGGGGTACAAAGAGCGCCTCCTCCTCCTGCTCTTTAGTCACCTCTTCTTATAATAGGAGTACGAAGACCATATACCTCCACGGTTCAATTAGCTTCGCCCCAGGTGCCTCGGATCACCCCATGTTACAAAGACCCACCGCCACGACAAGGCTTGAACCATGATGGTAATGTAAGTTGCACATCACCCAGTATATTTCAATATGAAGCTGATATCTACACATGGCATATGGATTTATACTTAAGGCTTCTCGGCACTTGGGCGCGTATCACAATCGAAGTCGAATATCATCTCTGATCCAAATTTTTATTTCGAGCCCAACACAGTTTCATCGGCATCATTGCTATCCAATAGTGACGACGCCTTTCAGACATTCTTCGTGTAACGGATCGCGGTTGGTACGCAACCTCACGTGTAATTCACGCGCGTACATGGGGACGCCATTCAATGTTAATTAAACCTTGATTTATTGCATAGAATTTACGGAATTACTCACGAGATTGAACTTACACAAAAATAACTTTAAACCATCATCCCTAGTATTTATCTGTAGATACACCAGTCGTAACACATTTCAGCACCATTTTTTGCCCATCCCGAATCTGCTACTATAATAATACAATATCATGTCTATAGTATGTAATATAATACATAACTACAAGATTACTATCTGACCGTTGGGCGAACTAGTCTTACCACTTAGGGGCATAAAAAATAGATAGTAGCTGATTCTCAGACCTACTGAATATGCATATAAAACTTGGTAAAAGTGGGTAAAGCATTTCGGAGGAGTAAGGTGTCTAACATTTTAGTTGTAGAAATGCATAAATTCATGATTGGGTAAAATTACGACCTCTGCTCTCTTTCATAAGCTCTACTTCAATCGTTAAACCTTCCGAATAAACGAAGCGCCAAGCTAATGATACATCTTACCAAGATACAACTTACCAAGATTGTCATGTTCCTCAGTCTCTTCTCAAGCTCTTCGATATGTCCTTCATCAGGTGACGGCTCGTGAAATTTACCCGATACGCATGCATGTTGATAGGAATACACTGGACGGTGCAGTTAGTTGACTTACTTGTAACTTCCGAACGGATGCACGACTTAAACTGAGAGCGATCGAAATATGATGTTAACTAGAAATCGGCTAAGATTTTTCAAATATGGAATATGTCAACATATTCCTGCGAATAATACGATAAAGACGCAGGTATTATTGATGTAACATTTTCCTATCGGTTGCGGGATTTTAAGTGGGAGAGATTTCGTGAAAAGGGACGGAGACGCGAATATGATATCAGGGAACCACGAGCAATTTGATTTAAGTAAGGAATTATTCGAATATTTTAGTCCGGATCTTTTTCATTTTAATGTTCATTTATAGAAATAAAGAACATTTCTACATTGTTTATAAATACATAATAAAATATAATCATCCATATTATTTAAAAGAAGCCTGTATCGACGTCGCTTGTGAAACCAGAAAAAAAGTCAAACAAAGACATGGAAAGAAACATTTTATTAAATCATCCAACATTTATGAATTAGACTGAAGTTAGTCTTTTCGCTTTATTAATGTCTCTATTAAAATCTAAAGGAAATTTCTTTGTATCAAACAAAACGGGTTTTCCTTTAAGCTCTTTGAAATATTACAACAACCGGGAGTTTTAAACGCGATTAAATAAAAAAAAACATCAGTCGCTTTATAACTGTATTAAAGTTTTCATAAGATATAATCTTTTGTGGGTAGGAAAAAAAAATAATATGTCACTGTTTATAATCTATGCACACAATAACAACTTCGGGTTGAGTCCAGGGTCGGACCAAATTGTTGTTGGATTTTTTTTAATAATAAGCCGGAGTCAGGAACTTGGCAGTGTTACACCCCCGTGCCTCAGTGCAGACGGCTTATAGTACTCTACATCAAGCCGTCGATCATATGTCAGATTTCTCTTCGATTTCCGTGTCGGATCCGACAGTCCGACACAACCGGAATGAGGGAACAGGGAGTGCACTTGTGCCTGCGCACACACTTGTGCACTATATGTCCTGCACAGTTGGCTAGTCTCTATAGAGATGGCCGCCGTGACCAAAATTCCACTAGCACGACATTATAATGCTATACACTCTTTATCCTGCTGTTACTTATTCTAAGATATAAAAGTATAGAAGATATGTAAAAAATCACGGAAGGACACACCGACCAAGAGCGAAACGGACTTCGGGGTTCAGAGCAGTAGCAGATAACAAAAAAAAAAAAAAAAAAAAAAACACATACCTCTTAAAATATTCTGTTCAAAGCAACTTTAGTTTGAAGTTTATATTATCCAAATTTTTTTTGTATATTCCTCTCGGTAGTTTAAAAGATAAACGTGAGGGACGAACACATTTTTGCCTTGTTAGAAGCGAGTATCGAGCAAAGTTTTTGCAAAATCAATCAATCTTTGTGAGTAAACTAATAACACTTCACACGGCTATGGCTCTTGAAAATTGTTCACCCCCCACGTAAATTTATGGAGTGCCACCTTTAAGTTGTATCTTAATCATTTTCTAGCAATTCATAATCCAAAATTCAGACATACAGTACCCATAATCTCCGAGGAAAACAGCTGCGAGCACTATGTTTTTACCTGTACGTTTTTTCGACTATGTGACGGACAGACAGACGGACATAAAGATACTACGGCGGCGGAACATTAAAAAGTGCGAAAATATAAATTAACTCTAGGTAGAATAGAATAGAATAGAAAAACTTTATTTAAGAATTTGAGTTACACTATTATACATTTTTTTTTCAAACATTAATTAAATTGATAAATAATAAAAAATAGTAATATATACATACGACCAACCCGTAACACATAATATACACCTCTATCAAACATTAATACATACAGGACAATAACGACAATAGTTTTTCGATAAACTTTCGCATTTTTAATTAACACGAAAATACACAACGATGCCAAATTAAAAAATAGTGGAAGATATTACCTAAAACGGAATCCACTCATTTGTATGATTGGTGAAGAACCACAATCCCGGTATTATGTGGTCCCGATAATAATTGTAAATGTATGGAAGGGCTGCACAACATGTATCTTTTTTCAATATTTATTTCAATTCCAATTGTTATCAGTTTCAAATTTAAAAAAAAAAACAAAAGAACGGTAAAGAACAGTAGGCAAAAGGAACCTTGGGAATCCTATTTTATAACGTCGCTACAACACAACTATTTCACATTATAACATTATTTTAATAATAACATGAGTTTTAAAGCAAAAAAGTGCATTTTTTATAAATCATTTTCTAATGAGGCGCAAAAACGCTTGCAAGTGTCATAGTGTCAATTTCACGTCACGTTAAAGTAATTTCGACTGTGTTGCCTAGAGACGGCTGAACTACACGGCGATTTATACTGAATCGTGACGTTATACGCTATAATAATAATAATAATAATAATAATAATAATGACACCCTAGCCGAATTTCGGCTACAGCGGCCATCTCAATCGAGAGATAGCCATATGCGTGGGACATATTATAGTGCACAAGTGTTTACGCAGACACAAAGTGCACTCGTTATTAGTTCATTCTCCTATTCAGATGGGACGGCAATCCGACCCGACCGGAGAGAAATCAGGCACAGGACCAACGGGTTAACATGCTCTCCGAGGCACGGGGGCGTAACACCGCCAACTGCCTGACTCCAAACAGTTACAAAAATTTGAAAAATCCTAACAGCACTTTTTGTATGGTCTGACCCGGGATTCGAACCCGGGACCTCACGTCTGTGGCTGAACATGCTTACCACTACACCACGAGGCAGTTAATACGTGTGTCAGTAAACGAAGCTTATCAGAGGTTTACATTTTTTGTTAACTGAAGATATCGTTAATGTTGAGGTTTACATTTAAACAGGGTCATTTTTTGAGTTGATCAAAAATTCTCTTTAATGTAATAATGTTGGAAGTTTTATGATATTTATAGTTATATATAGCAGTAGAAGAAAAAAGGTATGTTCAGATAGATAGAAGATAGGAAAAAGGTGTAGCTAGGTCGTAAATGACGATAATGGTGATGACGTCCCAAAATTACCAAAGCAATCAATTTGAAACTCGAATGCTGGATACTATAAACCAATCCGGTTAGAACACAAAATGTATCCATTTACCAAAATAAACGTTTAGAAATTCGAATGCTAAATTCCATATACAAACTAGTCTACTTGAGCACAAAATTCCTGTAATATTGGTATTCGAAAACTCGATTTTGAAATTCGAATTCTAACTAGAGTTAAAAACATATCCGCTACCTGTGGTATTCCAAATTCAAAATCGTTGCTTTTGAAATTCGAATACTAGAGTCCGTATACAAATCCACTTGCCAGTCGATACAATCTCGCAAACAATTAAAGCAATTCCCAAGATCTTACCTCCGTACGTTTGGCTGGGCGCACAAACTGAACGTACCGGAAATGACAAGCCACTTCCGCCGGATGATGCGGTCCAACTGACACTGCACTCGTACCTCAATAGTTCTCAAACTGTTTGGCAATCAAATTTCCGGCCTAACTACTTTGTTATGAATATAATTTTTGGGTATATTATACTAAACTGTGTTTATGCATATTTATTTGTATTGTCTCGGCAGTAATTGATGAACGGGGGTAGGATTAATTTCACAAAGGATAGTGTTTTTGTGTTAAATATTATATTGGAATAGCGATCCGCCCCGGCTTCACCGGTGAATAACAATAACATTATATATTTAAACCTTCCTCGAAAATTAATCTATCCATGGGTGAAAACGCACGAAATTCAGTTAAGTATATTCTAAGATAATCAATCCTATACAGACTGACGGCTTTTAGGACTTTATTTTACAATATGTGTAAGCTATGTATAAAAAAGTACCTTCACGCCGATTATCCCTCTCAATTATCTCTAAAGGTAGGCAGAGGTGTGCTAGTACATCCACAACTCATAAATCCATAAGATATACTAGAATACCCACGATTAGCCTAGGTACTGAGGCCCATCCCCAGCAGGGTTCAAGACTTGTCGTAGCTAATTGAACCGAGGGAATCTCTGCACCCCTCTTATAAGAAGAGGGGACCCAAGAGTAACAGGAAGTGGCGCTTTTGCACACGGGACAAGGGGCGAGGATGGGAACCTCACCCCATTGCACCGTGCCAAAGTCGGTGGGGTTGTCCTGTAGTGCTGGGCAGCCCCATATGTGGAGGTGGAGTCTGTGCCTTAGCGGGCTGACTAGCCGTCGAAGCGCCCTGATGATTGTTGTTTTGGGGAACATCACCAAGGGCGGGACTGATGGCACTGGCGGTGGTTGTTATGGGTATTCGGCACTATTATATGCCGCGAGTCCCACACAGCACTGGACCCCACCCAGGACCGGTGAAGGCGCGTAAATGCGTTTCCCCGCTTCAACAAAGAAAAGGTACTGAGGTCCATGATTTCATGGGTGGGAAGCCTGTGCCCACATCGAGCACATTCCATTCCCAGATAATGCATTACGCTCAGAATAATCTGAAAAACATTTAATAACAGTTGCCCGACCTGTGGTTCGAACTCAGGACCCCACGCCGCGTTATATATACCACAGTATATTTTTATATTTTCATTGAAGACCGATCATTTGGTAACGTGGCAGTTTATTTCGCGTGTTACGCTACTGATTGCGTGTTTGAATCCCGCCTATGTCATGGATGTTAACACATATAGTGTGAAAATAAAGCGTGTTTAAAATGTATTTATATAATAAAACTCTTTACTCAATAACTTCTTTATAATCTATAAAAACACACGTCCGTACAGTACTTAGCATAGGTCTAGGCTAACGTATTATGAAAGGTCCACGGATATTATCATGATTATTATTATACTTTGTGTAGGTTTATACAATTAATGCTCCTCAATTATACTAGATAACCTAGTTATGTATATAATTAGATATCTACGAAAGTAGTAGGTTCATCATTTGATTTAAGTAATTCTTTCATATTATATGGGGACAAAAGAGTAACCAGAGCTTTTTAATGTCTACCAACATCCATAAACACCCGTGTGATTGCTTTGCAAATGCGTTGTCCTTTATTACCCTTTATTCCTCCCCTCCAATGGGCAACTGGCTCCTCACTAATTACTTCTCACAACTAAAACATGAAGGACGACAATTTAGCTGTTATAACGGTTGTATCGTGTGAACGAAAGGTAAATCTCTGTTAGTGCCGTCCCGATTCAACAAAATCAGTATAATAATAATAATATCTGTCGTCCTATCACACCGCGTTAGCCCAGTCCTGGTAAGTACCGCAGGGACTTATGTTACAGGTACTAGACGACGGAAATATATTAATGACTTTTATAAATTGCAGAAACTTTCTATATTTACGATTTTTATTATAGAAATACATATATAAACATCCATGATTTAGGCTCTGGCGTAGCACGCGGACTAACCGCCACATTACATACTGGCTCAGTATCCGATCGTGGTATTAGAATTTCAAAAACCATTACTAAGACTACGTACAACGTACCTATATTCCTATCACAGAACGCGTAACTGAACCCTAATAGATATTAAATAAAACATAAATTATCCATCTCGCAGACGTCGCGCAGGTTCTATCCCGGGCCGCACCCCCGGGACCTTACTCGTTATCCGCGTACCCTTTCTTATTTAAAACAAACATAAAAACACATGCGCGCCGCTTGTGCAAATGTTTGCGTTCATAAGGGACAGCAAGATAAACTTATGACCGTTTATATCCGGAGATTTGGGAATCCGCAATTAAAAGTGAATAATTTGTAAGCGATAAATATAATGATATTTAATAAACAGAACAGATCTATTGGGAACATATACATGTTGGTAGAAGGGTTTGATTATAGTAGAAGAGAGGGTATGGACTTCATTGATGGCAACTGAGGCCCATAGACACCAGCTATTGTGTCACAGATGCATATCCTTTTCTCCACTCTCCATTTGGCCACTCTCACGTAACACGACAGTATTTTGTCGCGCGACATTGCGGGATCATTCGAGGAAGATGTAGATACATCTCCGGTTGTGGCGGCCCAATTTGGCTACTTTTCAGCATGACCTTATATCATACAATTTTAGTGCAGAATTCATCCAATAAAACAGACAGTAAGAGGTAATGTCATGCTGCACTGCATCTGAATTGGGTTGGAATAACTGGGAAGGCACCTCTTAGACACATGATAGCGGCGTAAAATGAGTATTGTACTGTATCTGCCGTACTGTCTGTAATGTACGAGGGAAGGAGCGCATCTGCATGTTAATTTGTGTGTACATAATTTTGGAGCTATCTAACGGGTGATTATCTTTTTATTATAGCCGCTGTGGTGTAACGGTGCGGGTGTCGAGTGTTAAGACCGTTAGGGGCGTGGGGTCCTGCGTTCGATCCCCAGGTCGGGCAACAGTTATTAAATGTTTCTCAGTTTATTCTGAGCACGCATTAAAGTGTCCGGGATTGGAATGTGCCTGAAATGGCCATAGCCTTGCCACCTATGACATCATGGGCCTCAGTACCTTGGCTAATCGTGGGTGTTCTAGTATATCTACTGGACTTACGAGTTGTGGATGTACTAGCACACCTCTGCCTACCTCTGCGGAGATAACAGGCGCGGAGGCACTTTTTATCTAACGGGTTTTAACGCGATAACTGAAATACTTATTACTAGGTACTGACTAAGTTTTTATAAATACCTCGCTCGACTTTACGACCGGGCTACACCAGCGGCTGGTGTAAAACAAATCAGGAAAAGTTATTTCCCGGTAGGTTCTTTATCTGATGTTAAGATTTTCGAAACATATTATTCCCTGTACGTTGCCCAGGCTTATTAGCTATACAACAAAATAAATACCATTCAAATCCGTCTAGTAAACATGCTAGCAGACCAGCATACAAACATCAATTGTTCTTCTTCAAATGTTTTCTCTGCTACTGTTTCCTTATAACCTGTGATTAATATTTTTGAAAAATATTTAACCACTTCTTTTACTACTTTATTATGTCTATATAGCCGAATATCGAATATCGATCGAATATATATACCAAAGAGTGGCCAACTCATATACAAATTCTGACTAAATGTGTAGACTAATGTGCACGGTCCCTTCCCATGTTCCGATGAGACATTAATCGGCATCCGATAAGACTGGAGAAAGAATTATTACAAATTGGCAAATAAAATCGCTTTTTGGTCTGGATTACTCCAGTAAGATTGATGGAAATGGTGTATAATAGCTTGGTCAACTCATACGATAATCGCAAGCCACTTGACTTAAACCCTCAGCTTAGGCAATTTAGATATTACATAGAACTAATAACATAGAGTAAGAAACTATTCCGAGTTTGTACATGGTTATTAGTAATTACTACAGTAATTAATGTTGAGTGTCCCCTAACTTATGATTTATGCAGCCTGATAGTGGCTGAGTGACTAATTACTATTTAATTACCGATTATTAATTAATAGATAGGATAGAGGGAGGTGATTTAATTTAGTTCTAAAACTCAGTGGGTACTGTAACTTATAGATGTCTTAAGTTTACGCGAATGTTACTAACTACAATAAAACTAATTTTACGGATTCTATCGCGGTTTATTTAACTATTTAACAAGCCTGACGTTTCAGAAGCTTTCCACTCGTGACTTACGATAGGTTTACTATAGATAAATAATTAAATAAACAGCGACGAAATCCGTAAATTTAGTTTTAGGGAACTGTAACATTTTGTTGTAAAAGACCGTGAAATTATAATGTGTAATTGGAGCGAGGAAAAAATAGCCCTCCGGAACGGTGCCGTAATAGCTATGATCTCGCATTTCGTGCGGTTCGTGGTAGATAGGCAGTAACTCCGCTATGTTACAGCTGAATTGAACCGGCACGTACCTCTCACAAGACAGCTAACTGTAACGTTTCGTGTGGTTTGCGTAGTCGGTAGTCCACTGGAGGAGGTAAGATAGCTGGTAGTCTATTGGAGGAGGTAAAGTAGCCGATAGTCCATTGGAGGAGGTAAGATAGCTGGTAGTCTATTGGAGGAGGTAAAGTAGCCGGTAATCCATTGGTGGAGGTAAAGCGGCCGGTAGTTCATTGGAAGAGGTAAAGTAGTCGGTAGTCCATTGGAGGAGGTAAAGTAGTCGGCAGTCCATTGGTGGAGGTAAAGTAGCCGGTAGTCCATTCGAGGAAGTAAACGTATCTGCATGGCAGGAATAATGCGTATCTCAATATATACTCGTTTTTGTCTGTACTAATAATGTAAACCTAAAGAGTTTATATGTTTGTTTGAACGTCCCAATCACTAGAATTAAAGGCCCGAATTGAAAAAATATTTTTAGATTGAATTTCTCGTGAAATAAAGACATAAATATCTATGATATATACTATGTCGCTACGAATAGTACGACCAGAGCTACGCGAGTAAAACCACGGGGCGATGCTAGTTCTTATTAAAATTTAAAAGCATTGTAACTTTCATGTTCAAGTGAATAAACCATTTAAACACATTTTCATTGTAAATTAAACTTAACAAGTATTCCAGTTCGTAAGGATTCGTATTGTTCGAATAATAGGGGATTTGAGGTTCCCCACCATTGAATCCTGAATGGAGGTATTAACATAAATGAATTAACGAATTACTCGGTAATCCGAAGTGGCCGCTACAATAAAATGTAAATACTACTTAACCGAATTTAATCCCGCAAATCTTATAAGAAAAGTTAAGTCTCTTTTTAATTAGAAGTCGAAATATTAATAAAGAATTAATGGCGGCTTTGCCGAAAGTCGTGCACGGATTAAAAATTCTCAACTGGATACCGTTAATGAAATGATTTAGCTGTTTGTGCGAACGTTGGTTTAGGATAAATGGAATTAGAGATTGTAATTATTTTTTCGAATTGCAATAGGCTTTTGCGAACATAAATATCAGGTAGACCACGGGATTTGGTTCTAACGGTTCCGAATAGAAAAAACTGACAAATTAAATATTGACCTACGTTCGATTCAACTTGCCTCAAAACATACTATTAACATTAAAAAAAAGAACACATTTATAAGAGGAGCAGATCCTTTAACAAAAGCGAGGTGGCATGCTGCAATGTAGTGGAATTGGGCCGGCGCGACCGAGAAGGTACCTCTGGCTCACATAGTAAAGTCGCCGTAAAGTGACATCTTCAGTGTTGCGTTTCTTGCGGCTTGTGAGTGCCGGTTGCGGTAGGTGGCCCAATTCAACGCATCGGCATAGTAATTAGGTGGATGTTCATGGGCATCGGTAGTCGTAAAAGGAACTGATTTCTCGTTTTTCCCCTATTCTATTTAAAAGAAACAAAGAGCACCTCCTCCTACTGCGTTTAGTCCCTTCCTCTTATAAGAGTGGTACAAAGAGCAGACCAATTCGGTGAAATTGGCATCGTCTAGGTCCACCCCGGGTTACTGAGCCAACCTTCCTTCTTTACTTGCATCAAACTGAACGGGCTACTTACTGCACGGATGTTTATATACTTTGCGATCTACGGAGAAGAGAACCTTCTCTGTAAAACCCATAAATAAAAATAATAAGAGGAAACCATTAAGTTTATTACGTTAGTTGAAAACTAAGAGAAATTTAGCAGGAAAAGTGTTGGGAATCACGTGTGAAGTTTCACATGTTTCTGAGTCGGCTACGAGACGGTAGTGTATAATTGTTGGCGTCCCCCCACTGATCTCTAGGATTATGGACTGCTGATTCTGTAGGTCTATTGACGGTACCTGAACAAACATCAGTGCTTCCGTGATGATATAACTTACGTGTAGCCTAATGCTTTCGTAAGAGGTAGTGCAATGCCGCATTGCGGCGGAATTAGGCCGGCACGACTGGGAAGCTACATCACGATCACATGATACCTGCGTAACTATACTATAAAAGGGCACATGAATAAAAAATATTTTTTCTGTTTCTGGCACAGGCTTCCTGCAAAGTACATCTCATGGCTGTTCCTGCTACTGCCGATGGTGATGATGATAGTTGATATTCTGACACTTCATAGTTTCTCTCTCTCTCAACTCAATGCTCGGATACTTGATGCATGCGGTATAACATTCAATGCAGTTCGTTAGCAATAGTTTGATGCGTTGATGTCTCCAGTATTACAATATTTTGAAATTGATCCATATATATATATATATATATATATATATATATATATATATATCAGCTATCCATAGAGTGTGTAAGTACATCAGCGGTAATCTACAGTCTAAGTGCCGACTGCCGAGGGTCGGTGGTAATGCGCGCTTATACAATTTCCTTAAGTGGATATACACTGGAATTGTTTCAGTCAGTTTGAACGACTTTAATCTGCCATTTTGAGATTCTGTCCTGGACGCATTTTCTTGGGTGTGTTTTGTACTGCACGCTATAATATTTTTTAAATTTGTTATAATCATAAGCAAGCATAAATTATAAGCAAACGAGCATTCAATTGTATGATAATATGTGTGCTGTATTATATCCTTGTCATTGTATGTATACATAATAACTTTTGTAATATGATGTTTTTGTATATATGTATATGTGTATGTACTTGTGTTGTGATTTAAATGTGATGTAATATATTTTTTATATCAATATATAATGTACATGATAAAATATTAATATATCATCAATCAATCAATCAATCATATTTTTGTAATCTTTTTTTATTTTCATTTATTGTTTTTCTTTTTTATTTGTTTTCATCTCTCATTGACATTGACACGACATACAGAAGACGCAAATTGGTGAGGTTGGAAACGTGTGTTAGGTACCATACATTGCAAGCTTGCCCAGCTTATGCGGAACCTAACCAATTTAGCGCTGCCTAAAGGCACGCTAGGCTTTCTGACTTCTATTTATTGTTCTGCCTTAAATTTATGCCGATGTATTTAGTGTTGTTGTCAAATAAATATTTTTCTTTCTTTCTGCCTTTCTTCAGACAGAGGCTTTTGACGATTATTTACGTCTTTAGATAGGAGTATAATTTTTATTTAGATGATATGTCCTCCTTCTATACTTTACCTGCACGAAACGTGACAGCATAGCGGTGATCTTTAAAGTAGTATTATGTAGGGAGAGGTACCTCCCCGCCGTGCCGGCCCGACTCGGCTACAATTGCATTACCTCTTAGTATTCCTTACGTTTTTTTAATTCTTTACCCGAAATATTTCCTTGATAAAATAATGACTATATATACATAAAAATACAAGTATTTAATGGCCCATTTTTGAAGAGAAATGAAGGTGGACAGCGAATCAGTATAGTCTACGAGCATTGGCTGCACTCCTAAGACGTGAGTCTGCTTTTTTGTCCCCTTATAATAAAAAAAATATCTACCTATATAATGTAAAAAATTATTCTAAATAAATAAAATTTAGATCAAAGGCATAAATAGCCTGCTTCAACTGTTTATTGTTAGATGTTGAAATTTGAAAGAGATGCCGTGATTGCGCATTATTATTCTACTAGCACAAACGGCACTCCTTAATCCTTCCTAACAATGGGCCACCAGCTACTGACAAACCGCATGAAACGAGACAGCGAAGCTTTCACTTTACGGCAGTTTACACCCAATTCAGTTGCAATGCAGCATGGCCCTAGTAAAATGTAATACAAAAGGTCTATAATAATGTTGATGTACTCTTGAATTCTCGTGTAAATTTATTTTAAAACAACTTGCCCTTAATCTGTTGAAGTCTTATCTTCTGGGCTCGCCGCATATGGTCTTCTATAAGTCGTGCTTTTTACATATATTTGTCACGTTTCTACTAAATAATCATAAGAGAATGAAATCATCGTCCTTCACACACCTAGACTAAAATTTCTTTAATATCTATGACGTCACACAGACGGATAGCTTATTAGCATGTTATAGTTATAGCTTAGCATAACATGTAGCAGCGTCTTAGCAATATACGATGCAATATTCTCGCTTGTTCCTATTTAATGTGTCTGTAAGATCTTTATTTATTTAAATTATAACTCAGTGTCTTAATAAAAAAGCAAAAATCGCTTAAGTTTGCTTTTTTATTAAAATCATTTATAATATAGTATACTTCAGACTTTATGAGTTGAATTTTTACTTAAGCTGAAAATCGTAAGCGATTTTTTTAATCATATCATCACTGCTGGACATAGGCTTCTTTCAATGAACGCCAAGTCGACCAATCTCCTGTTACTCGCATCCATCCCGGACCGGCTACTTTACGTCTCGAGATCGTTTTCCTGCCTGGTGAACGGTCGACCAACATTTCATTTTCCTAAACGCGGCCTCCACATTTTTCTATTATTATCATCCCCCTACTCTGAAATTATAGGCATTTTGCACGTGATTGAAGGGTAACGGGCCTTAGTAATGTTAATTACCAAGGCCCGTTACCCTTCATGGAACGGTCATTTTATCACGTCATCGCGTAGAAGATCCCTAAGGGAAATTTTAAGCACCCATATTGTTTGTTTAATATTCCTCTCAATCTCGTTTGCTTGATCTTCTTGATAAGAATTTTGATAAAGACAACAAATTTTGATTAAATTAACAGCTTGACTCTCATTTAGTCGCGTAATTAAATTTAAACTTAAAAAAAGTACTTAAATTATGATAGTATCGTAGAAATCGTCGGTATTGTAAAATTTTTAATTTTAAATGAGCAGACGGAATTGGTTGGTGATGATGATTTTACGTGAGTGAATCCATGGGACATATATTACATATGTACAATATTACAGGGGGACAAACGACCCACCTTTTGATAAATACCGACGCTCATAGCCTGCACGAAACTATCAATTTATGCCGGTATTGTGAGCGTGAGGTACTACAGTCCTCGGCTGCGCCGGCTCAATACAGCATGTCATTATCTTACTAAATCTTTCTAATCCTCTAGTAAGGGGCAGGGCTATTCTGCCTTGCAGCTGAACCCGGCACTACCCAGGATGAAGTTCTCGTTGACATCTATGTTACATCTATGTTATGACATCTTCTTTCACTTTACTAAGCTGAATTCAACTAACACATATTGACATCTATGTTAGTTGAATTCAGCTAGTAATACATACCTGTGTATCGATGACGTGGAGATTTCTGTGTGTCAGAAGTCATCAGTAGGACTGACCTTTCGCGTCGTAATAATTTTCTTCTCCTACTCATCCCAAAAGATCAAATTTTGGTCCCCCTTTTTTCACTCACTCTATAAGGGTTTTGCCCTTCTACAGTGAGTGTTAGATTTCCATACATCCATACATCTTCGGGTAAGATGTAGTTGTTACGACAATAGATGATTGCTGCTTCCCTAAACAAGTTGCATTTAAGATAGAATATAATAGATATAAATAAACAAAGAATGAATGAACTAATGAATTACTGAATAAATAAAGGATTCTTTATTGTGCAAACACTTGCACTTGCAAGTAAAGACCGTTTGATAAAATAACTAGGACCAGACAGTTAGTTAGCAACAGACGTTGTTCTGTCATACATTGAATGTGTTGTCTATGTAGGTCAAGGATTGTTCACCCTTAATAGATAGAAAAAATGTTAAGGGTGAACAATCCTTATCACTGTGGAGTATGAAAATTATTTTCTCAGATCTACTGAATATAAAATATATACATAAAAAACTTGATAAAAATCGGTAGAGCCGTTTCGGAGGAATAAGGTAACTTATTAGTTACCTTTCTCGTCTCACAATATTTTGTGAGACGAGAAATTTATATATAATATGATACAAATACATAATTTATGTACGCTACTTACGAACAGCACGAAACGCGATAGCCACGTGATTAGACTGAAATGCAGCATGGCACTAGCTCTTGCTAAAATACTACTCCAAACAAAACTATGGCAAATTACGACACAAATATATATATATGTATCGATAAAGCTCATGAGCGTTGGTTATTTTCGACGGAAAGTTCGAGAAGTCTTTGCCGATTAGCTACCAAATTGTCACTATTCGATCACAAACGGGCGTGAGGCCCGTAACATTTGTAGATATTACAATAAAATTACCATTACCGATTTTGTTCCGGTTTTTTAGTTAAGTCACTGCTGGTCATTCCACAGAAACTGTGGGGGGTTACAGGCATCGAGGCGAACCTAACCCGGTTTGGGTCGCAAGGGGACGACCATCCCCTTGGTAACGGGGCCGCAATAATTGCGGGTTGGCATCCTGGCTTTTGGCTCAGGGAAATGTAGGCCCATTTAGAGCCTGTGTGTTCTGTGGTGTGTTGTGACTGTGGTGAGTAGCGATTGGGTGTGTCATGCGTGCGCATGTGTGATCCTCGTCCGGATCGCAGGACACGCAGTCCCCAGTCCGCTTGGTGGATCACGGGGGGGGGGGAGGAGTTCACGCGGATACGGCCTCCCGTCAGGTGGTCACGTAGATGAGCATGCGGTCCATTGTCTGCCCTATTGAACATAGCGCTCGACAGTCGTTAAGTAACTAGCCTGACGTTTCAGAAGTTTTACAGCAGCCTTGGGTGGACTAAGATGACAGATGTCCTGATGCCACAAATTATTAAGAGTGCCCGAAGAATCATTATTATTTGGTTGTTCCGATTAGCACAAACAGTACTTATTATGTCTATCTTCTTGTCCTACGTCTGGTTTTTTGATTTGATTATGTCTATTGAAATTTGGTTGTTTTTAATTTCAATAGCCTCACGGATCATTCTTGGAAGGAATCGGTGTTCTCTAGCGAGGATTGGTGCTTTATCAAATCTAACGTAACGGCACTGCAGATGTAGTAACGCGCCGATGTTTCATATCAGCTATATGTTCCTTAGTTCGTGAGTTCTTGTAGATCTTTTTTTAATTTGCTCATTACAAGAAGGTCTACAATCGAGTTTGTACACTCCTGCATTTTGTAGAGGGATATGTTTTCACTGACGGTAAGAATTGGCTAACCTTCTTTGGCGGCTTAATATAAGTTTTTTTTTTTTTATCTAGGCTCGCTTGAGAATATAGTGAACCTTGTCAGTGACCCGTTTTATATATTTTAACATTTCAGTTAAGCGCTCTACGGTAGCTGGTTTCGCTCGGCTTCTGTGTAGCAGACGGGTAAACCGAAGCTTGTTGTCTCGCAGAACTTACTTGACATGTTGAAGTTCGTATCCAACTGTTGCTTGTCACAGACGCCTCATGCTCTCTGAGACAGAGATCTACCCACAGTAGACAACTGTGTTGGATGGTGATGAGAATTGTCGTTTAGATACCGATCAGTATGGGTATGTTTAGATACCGATCAGTATGGGTATGTTTAGATACCGAGCAGTATGGGTATGTTTAGATACCGATCAGTATGGGTATGTTTAGATACCGAGCAGTATGGGTATGTTTTCTATACACTGTATGACTGAGTGTGTTGTTGGGATTACGGATGATCAAAACATTTAGGAAAGATAAAGAATTATTTGTATATAACTCCTTTGTAAATTTAATTTTTAAGTTCATACTATTTGGGTAGTTAAATAATATGGTTATTTAATCCTGAGGTAAAATTGTGAAAGTATCATCAATATACCTCATGAGGAATGTTGGTGTTATTTGTGAATTTCGAAGGGCAGCCTCCTTAAAGTCCCCCCATAAAGATATTTGCCACTGCAGCGGTTGCTGGCGAATCCATTGCGACTCCGTTTTACTTGCAAGTAGAATAACATAGCCAGATGTGAGGTAATGGTAATCATCATTATCACATCATCAGACAGAAGACGTCCGCTGCTGGACTCGGCTTATGGACCTATAGAGCGCCATACATCACAGTTACATGCCTTCACATCTCAGCCTATACTAGTGGTAGGTTATTATTCTTCCGCTGTTTGTTACTATTGATATACACTCCTCCATAGGTAAACATGTGATTAAGGGTTGTACATCAAAAATGACTATAATTCCACTGTACTAGAGATGTAGGTGTTGTATCTCTTTGACAAAATGGTGTGAATCCATGGTAAATGCCCGAGCAAGTCCACGAAGTGGTGATAGGACTTTCGCCACATGTTGTGCAAATATACCAACTTATGTTGGTGAATCAATTTAGCTCAACATCCGTCGTTGTGGAGCTCCAGTCTTGTGTATTTGCGGCAATCTATACAGTTTCGGCCGTTTTTTACACGAAGGATTACATTTTTAACGTACAGACTCAATGATACGGAGTGTTTTTTAATGAGATTACTAGTACTTTTCACAACTCTGTTGGGTCGGTTTTGACGTATTTTTGAGTGCACTATTCCGATAAATTATGTTCAATTTTGTCACTGTAGTGTGTCGTATCCATTACTAAGGTGGCGTTACTTTAAACAGCGATAAAATGCCTAAAAATAATTTTATTGTAATGAGTAACATTCGCGTAAACTTAAGACATCAATTTTCAGATATTTTATCGATTGCTATGGATCGACACTTGTAACCCGACTATGTGCACTTTGGACATTGATTTACAAAAATACAAGATACACGACTTCATATTCAACTGCCATTGTAAAGCTGCGCGATTTTACATACACATATTTTTTGCAACATCAACCAAACGTGTATGATTTTAAATCGTTTTTACAATGCAGATTATATTTAAAGGAAGTGCAAAATTTAAACATATTTCCTTAACATGTATACCCTACGGACATGTGTTAAAGTTGTTTTTACTGAGTGCGTAATTTGACGGTTGCACATCTATACGTGGACGGTTGTCAAGACACTCAAATATATAACTTTGGATCTATCATCGCAGGTCTGTGCAGCACTGACATGTTATATCCTACATTTTAGCCACGCTTGTTCCCAAATACTCACGTAAATAAATGGCTGTCATAGCCATGACATAGTCTCAGCATTAAACATGCTAACGCTAGATACGAACTTTTACCTAGGAGAAAAATACAATTCTAGAAATATCTGGAGCATTCTCTAAGCATAAGCAAATAGCTCCCCCGAGAGTGATAGTAACGAGGGTTCCTTACATTTTTGATTGAATCAACTCGCGCCCGTACTGTTCTGTGCATTCCTATGCACTCCCGCCTGCCGAGTTCTACGCGACATGAACGTAGATATGAAGTTAATTTACATTTCCAATAAAATATAGGAAGTGTTTTATGCGAAGAGAAAAGAAACTATAGTCAAAAATGACATTTGTACTCGATTGCTTCGGGAGGAGTAGTAGCTACTATGCGTGATTCTTTTATGTTCCCTACTATATACTAAATGGTTTGGCGTATTTACGTACAAAGTGTTTTTAGGTTTGTTTCGTTACGATATTTAAGTAGTTTCGGATTTTTTTCTTGATGATACCTAATTGTTGACGGTACACTTCTAGACCTATCACCAGACCTTAGGAAGCTGTAGTACATGACACCAGCACAAGACCATCAAACGCTCACGTTTCCTGGGTCAAATTTCGCTTGGCATAGGACTTGATCGGTTCACCTGGTCCGCCGTAAAAGTAAGCGTTTCGAACTGTCGTATAGTTCTCATCGCAAGTAGCCAGGTGATTCATAATTGCGTAATTATTGTGACCATTAAGTAATAAAATCGGTTTGTGTTTGTTTGTCTGTGAGCTTCATTTAATTCATAGATACCTGAATGAAAATATAATTCGTGAGCTTATTCCATTTTCCAATTTATTTTTTGTGAATATAAATTGTTTTGTCGCGCCTACCATAATCTTCCACTAGCTCTGAGACGGTTTGAGATGTATCGGATTTCACGATCATCTTTCACCATTCATCATTGTCAACAAACGCTACCAAGGTCAAATTTTCCGGATGGAAAGCGTCGATATGGAACACGTACCGTGTTTTCTTTCACAATAGCTACCCCATACACTTAATTGTTTCTTCGAGCTGTTTCGGCAGCGTTGGTGCCACGTTCGAACTTATATTCGAAAATGACGCGATATTTCAAGTTCTCCATCTTATGAACACATTTAAGTCAAAGATAAATTAAATTGCACAAAAATGAATTATAATTTGGAACAAATACACGAGCTTTTTTTTTTTAATTTGGTTTATGGTGAAAGTAGCCAGTTCATTAACCACATGTAATATGACCTAATTTAAACATAATTGATCGTATAAAGCCACCTTTGAGTAATCTTAGAATATTTCAAGGATCTTGTAAATCGACCAGTGTCAATGTCATTTTATAATCCGAATGCACAACAATCGAAGTGAGGATTTAATCGATATAATTAATCGTTAGAAGGCTGAACGTGCTACATCGTCTGGTTGAACGGATTTAGTTGAAACTGTTGTTTGCTAATCCCGTACCAGAGAGCGGGGATTTCTACTCGCGATACCCGAGTTCAATACACTGAATTCAATACTTTAAATATAAAGTATACTAGCTGTTACCCGTGACTTCGTCCGCATGGATTACGGGCACAACTACGTGCAAAAGTTATTATCTTTATTGTCACTAGTCACAAACCGCACTAAACGTAATCGCATAGCTGTCTTTTTACGGCAACGTTGTGTGAGCGAGAGGTACCTACCGGCCCCCATTCGGCTACAATGCAGCATTGCACTACCTCTTACTAAAGCTCTAAACATTACTTGAATTAGTTATGGGTGTATAAATTTAGATCGTTGTCAATATAGTAAATTTTTTTTTAAAAATATCTATCTCTCAACTCGTCAGATGGAGGGTTTTGTTTTTTGGGCGTATAAATATGTACATTATGTACATTTCTACGTCGTGGATCACTCCATAGTGCTCCGTTAAAGCGAAAACCGTTTTTAACCACACCCACTGCCCATCGATCTGCATTTGGAACTGTTGATTGATGTCTGGAACTGTTGATTGATGTCTGGAACTGTTGATTGATGTCTGGAACTGTTGATTGATGTCTGGAACTGTTGATTGATGTCTGGAACTGTTGATTGGTGTCTGGAACTGTTGATTGATGTCTGGAACTGTTGATTGGTGTCTAGAACTGTTGATTGGTGCCTGGTACTGTCGGATGATATCTGGAGCTGTTGATTGGAAAAGTTTGGTTCTGAGGTGTACCGATAGATGGCGACGATTGCGCTATGATTGTTATGCCATTATTGTAATCCAAGTTTTTCTTCATCATCCTTATCCCGTTCCTCTAATAGATGATGTCGGGGTCGGTTACCTAATCCAGCAGATTTGACGAAGGCGACAGAGCGACTGCCACCTGACTTATAAAACCCAGATGGGAAACTAAGCCCAATCATAGATTAGGTCGAATTTAAATACACGAATCCGGGTTTCCTAAAGGTGTTTTCTTTCGCCGTATAAGCTCTCAGAAAATGTACTTAAGTTAGAAAAAATTGATGGTACATGGCCGGGATCGAACCTGAACTTACCGAGTAGTCCGTAGCGCCAACCACCAGACCAATGAGCTTTTGTGAAGTCATGATTATGATATTTGTACTATTCCGCCTACAGCTTCAAGCTCGACGAGTTTTGAAGTAGCAGCGCTACTGGGCCAGCATGACCGCGGAGGTACCTTTCCCCTACATGATATCGCCGTAAAGTAACAACTTCAGTGCCACATAAGTTAGGTTGTCTTCAAAATTCCTAAGAATAAATTTTAGACGAAAAAGGATAATTATTAATGAATGGCAGATGGGCCACTAAACTTCTAGAGGCCGCGTTTAGGAAAATCTGGTCGACCGTGCAGTAGTCAGTCCGAGATGGATGCGAGTAGCAGGAGATTGGTCTTGGTGTTCATTGAAAGAGACCTACGACCAGCAGAGCACCGATAAGGGCTGATAATGATTATGAGGATGATGAAATAAATGGATAATAATATGTTAAAAAATAAATAAAAGATTTGTCACTGTTTACTATTTTATACAGTGTATATAAATTAAAAGTTATTTTCATAAAACTGAGGTTGATGGACTCAATAAAATTATTTCCCAGTTTTTTGTACTGTCCGTAATATGACAGGAGAATATGTAGAACTGTTTAATGTTAACTGTTTAATGGGTATTGAACAATATTTTTCTATTTGCGTATACATATAACAGGCACTTTTATTTTCCTCACACCCATGCCTGAACTGTGAGCAAAATGAAAGCGGATTTTAATTTAAGCTTACATTAATTGCAGTATTAAATGGTGCATTTAAGGTTTAAACCATTTGCATGGACGTCGTTTAAAAACTGATAATGTTACTTTTGAATGCAATTAAAATAATTCTCCGTCGGAAATCCGTAATTGTTTTCAATCAATTGTTTACGTTTAATCCGTTCCTGATGAATAGTTTGCTGTTGGTATAACAAGTGAATTCGCTTTGATTGTGTCCCCAAATTTAATTTTATTTTTTATCGTTATATACACAATGGCATGTTTGAACGTGCAGCCGTGTTGAAGTTTTTATTTCTACTGAAATATGTTTTTGGTTTGTGATTTTTAATTATATTTTTTACAATTGTTATTGGGTTTGTAATAAAAAATCATGTCGTGGTAGGCTGGTTGGTAATATCGTGGCGCTTTATGGATTACGCAGTTTTCATTTAATAGCTATACCAAAGAGTGGCCGGACCAACTACCGACGCCTCAATACATTCATATAATAATAATGTCGTAAGGGCCGAATTTCGGCTCTCTTTCTCTCTATTGAGAGGAGCCATCTGGGCAAAACCCATTATAGTGCACAAGTGTTTTCGAAGGCGCAAGTGCACTCTCCTGTACAATAATTTTCCTATTCCGATGAAATAGCAATCCCACACGAACAGAGAGACATGCACGGGGGTGTAATAACGCCTACTTTCACACTCTGCACAGTTAACTTTTCCTAAAACACTTTTTAAAAATCCTAAAACACTTTTTATTTGCTCCGGTCCGGGATACAAATCCGGGACTTCATGACTGTGGCTGAACCTGTTTACCACTGGACCACGATGTAGTTAACATGAATATAACACACTCCTACAGCAGTTATCTGAGGTAGGCAGAAAGCACCAATCATATGACACGATCCCTACAGATCTGTAGTGCCGATTGCAAACACTCGACACCGCCATCTGACAGAACGCTATCAACATGACACGAACTCATCCTTTCATCTCCTTTAAGTGGTTGGTATTACCAGGTGCGCTCTTCAATTTGGTATTTTTCAAAACGAGCACGAGACGCTTTATTGTCATTTCCCGCTGAATCCGCTATAGTGAGCAATTGCTGCGAAAATAGCGTGACCCTGGCAGAAGGAGTGCTAATGTCACGCTCAGAATAAATAGATATTTATTAAATATGTATGGATCACGTTAACACTTGAAGAATAATGAGGCTGTCGGTGGTGTTAATGAAGAACAAATGCTTAATGTTCAATTGAAGAAGTGGATAATCTTGAATAGCTTATGACATGAGACAGCAGTACCACGTGACCGGACAGAAATCAAACGCAGAACCTACGGTTTAACTCTCCGACGCACAGGGGTGTAGTAACGCTAATATAATGACTTCTATTGACGATATAATCCCTTCTCGTTCTTTTTTTTTCTATGGTGACGCGGGGAAACCCATTTACGTGCCGTTATCGCTTCTGTGTAGCCAACGCAGTTGTGTGTAGGAATCACGACACAGGAACGTGCCGGATATTCATTGAAAACCTTCCTTAACCTTACCCTTAAGGATCGACATTAGCATAGGGATCATCCCTCAACACAAGACAACCCTAGCAATTTCAGGACCGTGTAAAGGGAGGTGGCTTTAATTCCCCGATTTCCCTGTGCTCAAAATCGTCTTCGTCCTCCTGTTCAGTCTGCCCTGCATGCAAAAAAAGCTAAGGCATCATATTTAGGTATAATGGATGAAGTCTTAATGACTGAATCTAACACTTTAGGCGTTCATTGTTCAGCACCTTATATCGGTGTCTATGCGAAATGTGAAAAAAGTAGTAAAAATATATGAATATATATTTTTACTGCTTTTTTTCACATTCCACCATCATCATCAGTCCTCTGCTGGACGTAGGTCACGGTCACGAGCCACTTGCATTTATTTTCACATTTATAAATGAGGATATCTTAATCTCATTTCCATATGTGAAGAACAGTAAGTCCTTGGACAAAATGGGTTCACTTCACTACGAGATACACCACGGTGACCACCGGGCTGTCTGGTCCTTCGTCGATAATGCAAGATTTTTTCCATTTTAAATCGTTATCTCTTCTCTATACCTCCCTGAGCCTCTCGTTCCTCTTCCTACCCTCTCCCTCTTTTTTCCATCTTTCCATCACAACATTTCAATATTTTATTTGTATCCAATGCGCTCCTCTCAGCTCGAGTGCGCACTTGTCACGGTTTTATCAAATATCCATCGCCGGCTTACGGACGATGCTCTATACTTTATACGGAACCCGGCGGCACTTTCCCCACTATTACCTAACTAATGGGTAAGTTAGTTTGGTGCACGAGATTTTACACTCCATTTTTACTGTCAATGACTTTATGTCTAAGCTTTTTTTACACAATAAGGGAAAAAAGGATAAGAGTAGACGGCCGACGCATAGACGAGGGTTTGCAGTGCCGGGTGGGGACGACGAGTAATCGGACGTTAGAATTTTGTCGACTACCGACGGCAATGACTCTTTGGTGGTAGAAAATTATTCCAAAATGAAGAATAGGGAAGCAAACGAGCATATCATCTTTATGACTACCGATATTACCACTAACGTCATGCAAATGAGTTACCCTCCTTTACCCCTACAATGGGCCAAGTTATAAAAAGTATACAAAAAGGAAGTGTTATACAGTTAGAATAATAACTTCTATTATGAGAGTAGACTGTTGTATAAATCGTTATAATGTATGCCCTAGATAAGCTAAGCAGCGAAGCCATTACTTAGATCGTAAGAAAATTAATAAGCTCCATATTAATATTCTCTTCTCTTCTAAGTTTATTACTGTACCGTGGAATTATGCTAAGTATTTTACGTACAGATTTTTAATATACGGATATGAAGTTATCATCTATTGAATTGTTTGTGCGGCTGTTTAGGCGTCGGTGGTTACTTACTATTTTCCGATCAGGAAAAAGCCAAAAGACCGTTTACGGAGCCAAATAAGCAGTCAGAATATTCAATAGAACACCATTGTTAGTTGCGATTATTAAATCGCATTTAGTGTAGTTATTTAACGTAGATAGAAAGGTCGCACATTCACATGTTGGATATGTAAACAGACGCCCACAGAAAACACACTACCAGGCAACGGAACACCCACACCTCACACACTGGCTACCTAACCTACTGGCTAGGTACTCTTTGTACTAAATATTTGAAGTATAGTGTTAAAACCCGTTAGGTAACTACAAAAATAAACATCTGAACACACAAAGTGATGCTGAATCAATCAATATCGACTTAATAATATCCTCAAAACCATCTGTCTCTACGTGATCGATTTTCTCAATGTGGATCAGTGGATATAAATTTTTTTAAGGAACAATGCAATAAAACTATTTTTACGGATTTTATCGCGGTTTATTGAATTATTTATGTAGCCCGACGTTTCAGAAGCTTAAAGAACATTTTAGTATATAAGTTATTATGGTACCAATTCTGACCGCATCTTTTTTATTGTATATTTTTTTATCCCCCGATAAACGAGTAATCGGGGTCTTTCAACGACTACCGACGCCTATGATTATCGGCATAATTATTCCGATGCGTTGTTCTCCTTTTTTACCTCCCCCTCAATGGGCCACTGGCTACTCACAAACCGTGGCTAAATACATAGGAGGAGGTAGTCATGCACAATGCATGGTACTATCTTCTCCTATGCAGCACGGCGCTGCCTCCTACAAAAAAATAATTACTGGTAATCACTAAATACGCGCACACGCACACACACAAGCGTTAAAGTTGAAATCAGTCACGTGTCTATTCACGTATTCATTGGTCCCAATTCAGTGCTATGAGGATCGTGTGGCTTTAATTTTGATGAATGATGTGGCTGGTTGGATGATTATTTGTCATTAAAGTGAGCGGCGGAAGGTCTCGGGGGCACTGCGGGGTTGCTACATTAAACATATTAAGGACTCAAATACCACGTAGATTACATACCGTTAAATTAACTATTGAACATTACTGAATGTGGACGGTCGTTTCTATGCCGTTGGGGTGTAGCTATTTAAATATTTTGTACTTATGACCGACTCCTACAAGTAACTAATAATAATAATAATGGTATCTGTGGACTTATCACATCACGTTAGCCTAGCCCCGGGCCGGTGAAGGCGCGTAAATGCGTTTCCCCGCGTGACCAAAAAAAAAAAAAAAGAGCTATTTGGGACAGTGCAATGGGGTGAGGTTCCTCCCATCCTCGACCCTTGCCCCGTGCGCAGAAGCGCCGCCTCCTGTCGCTCTTAGGTCCCCTCTTCTTATAAGAGGGGTACCGAGAACGATTCCTCCTCCTGATTTTGAAGCCCCCTCTTCTTATAAGAGGGGTGTAAAGATCCCCCTTCGGTTCAATTGGCTTCGCCTGGGTTCCCCCAGGCTACTAAGCCCCACCGCCACGACAAGGCTTGAACCATGGTGGGGACGTTAGCCTAGCCCTGTGCTAAGTACCGTAAGGACTTGTGTTAGAGGTACTAAGTCAACGGAAGTACATTTAATATATTTAATAAATCTTATATATTTAAGATTTTTATTATAGAAATATATATAAAGATATGGATGTTAGGTCGTGGGACCTAGGCGGGATTCGAACACGCGACCTCTGGCGTAGCACGCGGAATAACTGCCACGTTACCAACTAACAGCGCGCCGCGG
>JAFELO010000279.1:93801-107230 GCA_017140195.1 Eumaeus atala | reverse complement strand
CCCTCCTATAAGAAGAGGGGGCTTAAAGACCAGGAGGAGGAATCGCTCTCGGTACCCCTCTTATAAGAAGAGGGGACCTATGATCAATAGAGGCGGCGCTTTTGAGCACGGGGCAAGGGGCTAGGATAGGAACCTCACCCCATTGCACTGTCCCAACAGGACAACCCCATCGTGGAGGTGGACTAGGTCCCTTAGGGGGTTGACAAGCCGGCGAGGTGCCCTGATGATTTGTTGTTCCGGGGCACCTCACCAAAGGTGGCACTGATGTCACTCGCGGTTTTCGTGGGTATTCGGCACTACCATGTGCCGCGAGTCCCACACACCACTGGACCGCACCCAGGGCCAGTGAAGGCGCGTAAATGCGTTACCCCGCAAACAAAAAAAAAAAAGAAGAGTAAGTAAAACCGTATGAAACATATCACGCTCAGCTACACGCCACTTCTCTCTCTGTCATCTCGTCATCAACGTCTCTCATCTCTGCGCAAGTTTCATCTCAGAATCATGTTCATTCTTAAGGAGCAAACTCTAGTTGCGTGTCAAAAACACACAGTAAAAAAAACTGCCTAGTCACACCAGTAATAACTTATCCTTTGTACTTTTTGTACTCCCGTACAAAGGGCATAAGAAGGTAACAATGTACAACAACAAGTAAGATCGAATATCATTAGTTATGACTAAATCGTACCCGTCCATCATATACACGTCTCGCCTTTACTAGGACAGTATACACGTAAGGAACTTAACACGTATTAATTATAAGGGTTTACTTACAAGATACAACGGTAGATACACGATCTAATCCAATAAGTTTTAGTGAGAGAATATTCGATACAACTATAGTATAAAGGACGTTCGGGTAGTAAATTAATTAAGAAAACAAAAAACCCAAATGCTTAAATTTTACATAGGCAAATAATTTTTTTTTATTTATTTCTATAGTTTATGTAAAGTGGCTGCGATCTAGATTTTTTCTTCCTTTTTAGTTGTGTAACATTTTACACAGTACCCACTGCTTTTTTTTTTTTGTTCTTTCTTTTTAATAACGGTCGTTATTTTGCATAGGTACTTAGTATATCCGACTGTAAAAACTACCTATTTAACTATATCCCACATTCATTCATCGGCTTTGATTTGTACAATATATGTCGCATTGTAAATAATGAACGCCTATTAGGCGCCATTTTGAACATTTTATTATATTTACCAGCTTCTCTTTGTAAACACTCCACGATCTATTCGATTGATGTCTAAGTTCATCAAAATGCGCTTGTGCATATAGAGCCTCAAAAGAACAAGCATACTTTCATATATGTATATATGTTTACACACATACATATATATATTTACAGCTAAACGCATACATTCCCGTCCATTTAAGGTATAAACTCGTAGTTGCCACGCAGAGCAGGCGCATTGGCAACCGCAAGTAAGGTTTTGGACCGGCTCCACTAGGAGAGCAGTGACCGCGTTTAGGAAAACGAAATATTGGTCGACCGTTCACCAGGTGGGAAGACGATCGACGTGCAGTAGCTGGTCCGGGATGGATGCGAGTAGCAGGAGATCGGCCTTCCTGGCCTTCATTGAAAGAGACCAATGTCCAGCAGTGGGTCCATAAGGGCTGATAATGATGACAATGATTATGATAATGAGACCCGCCGATTTAGATTTTCTAGTTCTTTTTAGGCCTAGGCTGAATCGATGGATAATTTACCTGCTTAAGTTCTAAAAGTATTTCTTTATTAAAATGTTTTCATTTTATTCCTTGCTTAAAAATTAGACAAACTATTTGATGATGAGCGCTTTATTTATGGGAGCTGAATACTTCGCTTATGTCTTAAAAGAATATTTAGCATTCTAGTTTACGATTTGGATACCATAAAGGGATTCCGTGAACAAAATAAAAGTACAATAATTGGTTTTCCTTTGTGAAATCCTAAAAGCGTATTATGCTAATGCCTTAGAAAGTAGTAGAATACAATCTAAAATTTCCATTGTTGCCATGAGGAATGATGTTTTTAGCGAGTCCTAAACGTTAGCTGTACACCGTCTATGATGCAAAGTAGTAACATTATGAAACACTTGAATTCTTTGAATACAGCTCGAGGTAATGCGGGGAGAACTTCTACAACAACGCTGTTTCGCCCAACTCCTTTTGTTTCTTGCCGTTTTCATCAACTATTACTTCGTCAAATTTTTAGGGTTCCGTAGACAAATTGAAAAAAAAATCACCATGTCCGTTCGTAAGTCACACATGTTTTGCTCGTAGATTATGGGTGCTACATACTTCTATTAGTGATAATAAATTTGGTAGGTATTTTATGAAACTCTGCAACATTATGTAGCATAGTTTTTTGGTAGGTATTTTATGAAACTCTGCAACATTATGTAGCATAGTTTTTTGGGGTATTTTATGAAACTCTGCAACATTATGTAGCATAGTTTTTTGGTAGGTATTTTATGAAACTCTGCAACATTATGTAGCATAGTTTTTTGGTAGGTATTTTATAAAACTCTGCAACATTATGTAGCATAGTTTTTTGGTAGGTATTTTATGAAACTCTGCAACATTATGTAGCATAGTTTTTTGGTAGGTATTTTATGAAACTCTGCAACATTATGAGCATAGTTTTTTGGTAGGTATTTTATGAAACTCTGCAACATTATGTAGCATAGTTTTTGGTAGGTATTTTATGAAACTCTGCAACATTATGTAGCATAGTTTTTTGGTAGGTATTTTATGAAACTCTGCAACATTATGTAGCATAGTTTTTAAAAATAAAATGATTGAGGTGCTCCTTACATGTAACTGCGGGATGATTATTTTTTTATGAGACAAAATAGACGCGTGGGGTGGCGTTAGATAATTATTTTTTATGAGACAACATAGACGCGTGGGGTGGCGTTAGATAATTATTTTTTATGAGACAACATAGACGCGTGGGGTGGCGTTAGATAATTATTTTTAAATGGGGTGAGGGTTTATATTTAAAGCGATAAAAAGTTTCACCGTGTAACTTTTGAAGTATTGAAATTAGTTTGAGGATGAGGGAGAGGTACCTCTCGCTCACATAAGTAATAGCTCAAATAAGTCGCGTTTCGTACACTTTGTGAGTAGCCGGTGGCCCATCGAGGGCGGGCGGGGGTTAAAGGAGCAACGCACGGCAAAGTAATTATGTGGTAGCTTATGGGCGTCGGTAGTCGTTAAAACGCTATTATTGCCCCCTATTATATTATATAATACTAAGGTAGTTTAAAGTGGAATTAAATACCTTTTGAAGTAATACTTCCTTAGGCGCGTTAGGAAAAAAACATGAGAGTAAATTTTTACGATGCACGCACAAACTTCACGAAGAACTGACACCCAGAAGTTAACTATAAGTCAAAATTTCGGTTTTTCTCGTCTTACGCTAAATAAGTATAACTTCAAACGCGTGTACATAATCACACACAAACTTATATCTCATCATCATCATCATTATCAGCCCTTATCGGTCCACTCCTGGACATAGATCTCTTTCACTGAACGCCAAGACGACCGATCTCCAACTACTCCATCCCGGATCGGCTACTGCACGGAGATCGTCTTCCCGCATGGTGAAAAGTCGACCAACACTTGTGAACATTACTGGCCCAACTGCCATCTGTTCTTCTAAGTGTGTGACCAGCCCATTGCCACTTCAGCGAGCCTATTCGTCGCGTGATACGGGATACTTTAGTTCTCTGCCTTATGACTTTGTTACGAATCCGCCCTTTTTTTTGCCTCCGGCCCTTCAACGGAACACCAATAACTTACAAACCGTACATTTTGCGCCACGAAAGCTATGATGTCGTAAACCACGTTTAATAAACAAAAATACACATTTGTTATTCCTATAAAATTAACAACAGATTTTAACACGAGTGGGATTCAAAAGGACAAAGCCTTTAGATTATTGCGGCGATCTTAATTAACAGCACAATTTAAATATCAGCAATGGGGGAGAGGGGGGAGCGCTCAGCGTTCGCATTAACAATGCAAAGCGCAGCCCCCCCCGGGGTTACAATGAAGACTAATTGCCTGGATCAGTTAAATAAACCGTATAATAGCATCGCTTTAGTATTTTCTAGCATTAAATGATTGTTGCAACGTGTTTTTGACTTGTAGTTATAAGTGTAGTTGAGAGGCTAATATATTCTTGGTACATGATAGTATTGTGTAGTTGTTGTAATGTTCAACTATAGCCGTGAGGCCTTGGGTTCGAGTCCCGGGTCGGATCAAAGTGCTACTAGGAGTTTTCAATTTCCAGTGACTGTCCGAATTCAGAAAGTTGGCGGTGTTTCACTTGTGTGCCTCGGAGAGTACCTTAAGCCGTCAGTCCTTGGTATCATTTCTCTCTTATCGTGTCGGATTACCGTCCTATTGGAATAGGAGAATGAGGGAATAGTGAGTGCACTTGTGCCTGCGCGCACACATGCCTGCGCTATAATATGTGTGTAACAGTGCGGTTGGCTAGCCTCGTTAGAGATGGTTGCGGCGGCCGAAATTCGGCTAGGACGATGTCATTGTTGTATTGTGGCTGAATAGGTCGTGCTCAATCGGCGCGGAGTGAGCGCTATGCTCTCTGTAAACGTCCAGGGGCCTATAGCCATTTAAAAAAGATTGACGTATTTTTAAATTACTCGCTACTTGACGTATTCTCGCAGACATTATTTTGATAAGTACATTCAAAATGAAGTTGCAATAACATTGTTTTTTGCTGAAACCTGCAGTCACGATTGGTCAATTGACGAAATGCATCCGTGTGTATTGAGTAAATGAAAAAAGAAACGTACGTACGCGTCGAGTTAAAACGTTGATTTATTTTTTAAGCTTAATGCTGTTTACTCTCAAAACTCACAGGCTGCTTCATAGCGATAGGTACCTCCCCGGTCGTGAAGCCCATTGCAGCAAGACACAGCGTCTTACTTCTTATATCAGTTATTGCAATAATATATACAAATCGCTTACGAATATAAATATCTGGTTGTCTTTAAGTTGACGTTCATTATAATTTTACGCGATAAGCACTCTTCACATAGTTGATGGAGTGTATTGTCACTTCATGATGGAAATGTATATTATAACTTCTTTGTTTATACCATTTCCACAAATAAACAATATATTTTTCGTTTAAGTTAAAACACTCTTCAGTTGGTCTGTGATCACTAGATGGCGTAAAAGATATGAGCATCAAGCTCCATCGCTCATAGGCTCCGCCCATTCAGAACATTACTATTACTCGAAGTGTCACTATGACACCATACTTTTACGTGCATGCATCTATCGTTATCTATTCCATAAGACGTTATCACTTTATCAAATCAAATTCATTCTGACTTCTGTTTAACGAATTTCAAAAAATAAAATTGCTCTTAGCGGCACATATTCTAGAAATGAAATCCTCTATTTCTTACAATTAAAATATATCCCGGGGCGAAATTCACTCGCACCGGAGCTCCAAGCGTCTCCTTAGTTTTAGTTTAAAATAAGTTTACCCCAGTAATGGTGTTTGTAAGTTGGGAATAAAAATTTGCTTTTAAAAATGGCGGTAAAAGGATCCTGTTACGTCACAAATAGTTACGATTCGATTAGAAGAGTATAGAGATTTATATTTTTGTAGAAAAATAATAACCAAAAGACTCCGCGATCTTGACCCGTCTAGTCCACAACAAAAACACTCCCACAGGTGAAATTTCACAAAAAAACTTTACATACTGAAAAGAAGCCCATGCAAATTATGAATCCTCAAACATAGGGATTTAAACCCGCGGCCATAGGCGTAAAGTTAACCGGATCGTTACATAAGTCCTTTGGTATTCGGACGTCTATAATATTAATAAGAATATTTATGGACTCATCACGCCAGGTTAGCCTAGCGATGTGCTAAGTCATAAGGACTTGTATTACAGGTACTAGAGAACGGTAATATTTTTTTATATATTAATGAAATTGTAAATATTTAAAATTCTTATCATAAGAAATACATATAAGACATAGATAAATATCCACTGGTTGTACAGGATTTGAACCCACGACCTCAGGGCTAACGCGCTCAGCAAGCCCGCGTACATTATCACTGCGCCAATGGGTCGTCGTGTAGATGATTATCTTTACATATGATAAAACAGTAATAAAGTGTGTCTGTGTATTAAAAAAAAATCAATAATAATAATAATAATAATCTGATAAAAAACAGCAGTAGAGAAAAAAATATGAAAAAAATTTTTTTCATGCTTGTCACCGGAACTTGTGGACGGATTTAAATGATTTTTTTTTCTATAGCTAATAAGCGGGGGCGACGTATAGTGATTCGTATTGTAAACTGAGACATCGGAAGTAGCACCTATCTAATATAACTTTATATTTACTAAATACGCGGACAAACTTTTTTTATATTTACTAAATACGCGGACAAAGTCGCGGGCACCAGCTTGGTGTTAATAATGTACGTTGTTATTACTGCAGTTGGTAATCAGTCAACTATTTCATAATTAATGTATTATCAAATTACGTTCTACTAATATGAATCTCGGCGCTATATTAATAATTCTCTTTTTGGTATAATTGCTGAGACAATTCCTAGACTTGTTCGGATGAGATATCCTACAAAATGCTGCTTGCCTAGTCCAAGCTCGAATACACATAGAAAGCCTGGACACAGGATCTGTTTTTCTGGTCCAGTCGAAGATTATTAAATATCAGCACAGCATATTTTTGTATGGTATAGGGCAAACTAGCGGTTGGAGTCTTTTAATGGCTACCGACGTCCATAAATATCCGCATAATTGCAATGCAGATGTGTTCCTTTCCACCCCAGCCTCACATGGGGCACCTCACTCACAAGTGCCATGCAGTGCAACTCCTGTACTCCTTGATTTACATGCCTATAATAGTATTCATTAAAAGAGGCCTATGTCCAGCAGTGGACCGATAAGAACTGATATCGGTGATGATGACACTATATACAACTGCTTATGGGATTCGTATGGTTTGCGAGTAAAGGCGCATTTTAAAGGGTTCACTGGGGAATGTGATGAAAGAGAGCAACGCATCTACATATGTGGAGGTTAGGGGACCTCAGTAGTCACCAAGTGGGTCCGACCGTTCGTTTGTACTATTGTGTTTAAGATGAAAAATACATCTGCACTACCTTCAGCCTCGTCACCCTGGATGTAAATGGTGCTTCTTGGATCATAGGGCTCCAATTTTGCTGCAATGCAGCAACAGTATGAGCTTTTAAGGTCAGTAACATAATCACTTTAACACTATAACCAGAAGCGAATCCAGTTCCAACAATGTTGTCCTAGCCGAATTACGGTCACGGCGGTCAACCCTATGTGGACAAGCCAACTGCAGGGCACAAGTAAGTGCGCAGACACAAGTGCACTCTCTATTCGCTCGTTCTCCTGTTACGATGGAACTCCAATCCGATACGACCGGAGAGAAATCAGGCGCAAAATCGACGGCTTGACGAGCTCTACGTGGCTCTGTGTAACACCGCCAACTTGCTACCTCCGGAGTGTTGTTATAAATTGCAAAATGCCAACAACACTGTCCCATCCGGGTCTCGAACCCAGGACACCACGACAGTGGCTGAACATGCTTACAGCTGGGCCACGAGGCAGTTAAAGTTAATTTCAGTTACAAAACAGCTTTACTGTAATATGGTCTTAGTAAATATTACAATATGTTGCTTTCGAACATGTGAATATTGCAATTTTGTAAATGTCTATTTTTATTTATTTATTTATTTACATTATTTATTACGAAGTATCTTTGGTGCACTATTCTGAGTTAGTGTTCTTCGCTTGTTTCCCCTTTTGTAATAAAAGAAAATACCAATTACAACATAATAATGGCTCATTGGAGGAGAAAAGCAGAGCGACGCACCTGCATGGTAACAATAACGCGAATGTTTATTGGCATCGGTAGTGGTCAAAAGGGTACGATTGTTCGCTATAACCCTTATCTTATTACAGTCCTTACGTCATCATAGGGTTACTCTACTTTTTTCTTTGACGGTCGATCTGCTGCGGGTATCAGTGCAGGGTCGTTCCGGTAGACGTCCGACCTATCTGCTGATTCACTCTAGCAATATGACCTGCCCATATCCACTTTTTACGCTCTGTGTCCTCAACCACTTTTTTCTGTACAATCCACTCAATCATTTTATGGTCCAATAGGGCAATACCGAGCAATATTCTCGCCATAGCCTTTTGTGTGACTCGAGTTTTGAGGCATCTCTGTTATTATCTATGCTTACGGAGGTGTCCAGTGCAGCTTCATCGGTTACTATAACACATGTCGGGCGACGGTGAGGCACACTGGTTGAAAGTTATGAAAAGAAATATTTCTACACTTTGACCGTAGCACGACACACGTTGCGGCGCCCTAAGACACGTAAACAACACGCAAACAATGGAAAGCAAAGTGTACGGGGAAATGTGGGACTAATTGAATCAACTTCGTGCTTATGAATATTAATTTGTGTAATTATAACTTGTAATTAATTATAGCAGCGGAACCATCGCCACCTTCCTTGCATGACCTGTAGTGCGATTCATTGCAGCCGCATTGGACTAGCACGACCGAGGAGACATTTTGCTCGCCTGATACCGACATAGTTGATATGCTGTCGCGTTTCATCATTCTATAAGAAGTGTATGTGTCTGTATGTGATCGA
This sequence comes from Eumaeus atala, assembly GCA_017140195.1. Taxonomy (NCBI): domain Eukaryota; kingdom Metazoa; phylum Arthropoda; class Insecta; order Lepidoptera; family Lycaenidae; genus Eumaeus; species Eumaeus atala. The sequence goes on along the minus strand of JAFELO010000279.1, from coordinate 98,528 downwards.
TTATCTCAAAATCTACTAAACGGATTTTCATGCGGCTTTACACATAGATAGAGCGATCTACGGAAAGCTTCTAGTATATAATTTGCTAAGAAAACAATTTGGCCGCCAGCGACGGCGATTTTCACGTACGAAACCGGTGCGACTCGATAGTTAAATCCACATAGTTGAATCTCGAAGTTAGTCCATAACTGCGCCTGCGCAGTAACATATAAGAAAGCGCAAGCGTGACATGCATACTTTATTTTGTTACTTCGGTGGGGCAATTCTGCATGAGCTATATCAGATATAGAAACGACAGCTTAACAAGCTATAACACCACCAACTTCCTGACTGTTATAAAATGTCCAAAGAACCGTGAGTAATAATTGTTTTGTCAGTCTGTCCCTGAACTTGGCGTTCCCTTTTCTTGGTGATCTATGGCTGAACGTGCTTTTTTAAATTGGTTACCATATAGAAATGCTAAGCTTCTCAAAATTCGTAGATATAAGATTTCTCCGCGTGTAGCATCAGTATAAGGTCTAGTTATTAGCGCTTCGGACTTCTATTCGGTTGGTTCAGGTTCAAACCCCGCCATGTTTGATGATTTTTTCTCAGTAAAACACATTTTCGAAGTGCTTACGGTGAAGGAAACCATCATGAGCTAACCCGGATTCGTGTGTTCGACCTACTCTAGGTTCGGGCCTGGCTTTCCTAATTGCAGAGATCGGATGGCGGTCGCTCTGTGTAGAAACCGGCGCCCTCGTCCAGTGCCCCAGATCAAATAACCGATCCCGATATCGTCTGATATAGAAACGTGATAAGGAGGATTAAGAAAAAGTATTCTCCGTGTGTAACGCTGCTGTATTGATAAAGCGAGGTCGGGGCGGTGCGTGGCAAAGAGATTTTCCGCTCGAACAACCGGCAGCGGAATATTTTCCGCGCGAACAGTTGCACGCGGAATATTTTCCACACGCGGACACGAGTTAAAGTTTAACGTTATTCTAACAAACAATAAGGCACGTAACACAATAGAATGGAAAATATCATTAGGAGTCCGTTTCTATTGTATAGGGGTTCGAGCAATGGGAATCATTTGAGTCTATTAACATCCGCATACTTTGCTCTCCTTCAAGCTCCCAATGGGTCGCCGGCTAGTCCCTAAATGCGCGAAACCTGACAGAGTAGCCATCGCTTTTAAGGCATGTGAGCGAGAAGCACCTGTCCAGTCAGGTGACCCAATTTAGCTGCGGTACACCATGGCACTGCCTCTTACTAGTCCACATCTAGGAATGGATTGTAATTATAATATCTCCATCTTTAGCGCACCATGTTAGCCTAGCCCTGTGCCAAGTACCGTAAGCACTTATACTAGTCTATGGACAATATGATTCTTTTACATATTTATGAATTAAGCAATTGTATATATGTAACATTTTCGGAATAGAAATGCATGCATATTACACAATACATAGACAAACATCCCCTTGTTCTTTGTATCCCTCCTCTTATAAGAGGGGTACAAAGAGGTCCTCCTGCCCTTCTCCTTAGTCCCATCAAGCATATCCATCGTTATACTAGGCTGTTTCAATGAACGTTGGCTTGATCCCGTATTTGATCGGCACACTTCAAATTGGTGACGGCTTCAAGACCAATAAGAAAATCTGAATAACCTTTATGCGAATGTTTAATCATCCATAGTCACCAGAGAACACCGAACGCTCGTTTGCTCCTGTACGCTATAAAAACCCCATACATGAACATACTGTAATATTCACCTTGCAATAATCACCAAACTCTATAGCAATCAATAAGTACTAAAATTTGCGACGTCTGAAAACATTAGTAAAAGTAAACACATTATGTCGTAATTCCCATTGGGCTAACTAGAAATTTCCTGTCCATTTCGCCTGTAATGTAGCAGAAACACCAGCTATATCGAACGTATCAAAATTCAAAACACAAGTTATGCAAATATGCAATATACTCGTGCAATACGAATGCATTACACAAATATATACTTCTTTTAAAAGATATTCTAGCGCGAACAAAGTGAGCGTTTCTTAAATATTTCTTTTGTCTAGTGTTCTTATGTTTTTACAAACGCCTGAGTTTACTCCTTAAGAACGAACCTGATGCGGAAGCGAAGGGTGCCGAAGAGACGTAGAGCGGTAAGACGTTACACTAATCGTTACTGCTTCACACGACTTTAATCCTAAAATATATTTCATATCGGCCTTGTGAGGAGCAAATTTCAAAAAATGCTTTTATCTTCCGGGTACAGGCTTGCATAAATGTAATATGTATGTATGTTTAGGACCAAAATGAACTATATAAATGCAAAAAGAACAGATTTGTAAGATACACAACGTTACATCAAATTAAAAATACAATGAATTATATTTTTGATTTCAACACAAAACAATTCTAGCGCACCAACACAATAACACCCTTTTCACATTAGCCGGAATTCACGTAAAATTTCAATTTCCGAAATGTTTCAAACAAAACATAGAGCGAGTGATGTATTCTAAAAGCGCTCGTAAATAAATCATTCTTGTTTAATTTACGCATACCACAGTAACTCGAACAAATTATTAGATATACACCGTGTATTTCAGATGAATATTCAAATGCAGTTTCAGATATAATACTGAGCTCGGCGGCGTTTATGTGGTAGTGTTCTTGTTTTCGGGGTATAATATGGACACATAATATACACTATACAATTTAAAGAGTTACTGTATAGGGTCCTTTGTAAGACATTATACAAAATCACAGCATGCAGTACTCGATTCTGATATGTAAGAAATGGGTACCAAAATTTTCACCAAATCTGTCTTTCAAATTCTTACCTAGACCGGGCTACCGCTTCCCACCTGCAGAACTGACGCGTCTTTAATTTGGACGTGCGAGTTTCTATGGGTTCCATGTGGTGCACAAATTTTTCGTAAAAAATGGTACAAGATTCGGTGAAGTTTACTATGTACGTAATCAATATATTCTTTTAATGTAGTTTTATTGGTTACTCCGTGTCGTGTCCTAAAAATGTCTGATCTTTTACGTTGTATAATTTTATTGACGTACGTACAATTTCACGTTGTATAACTCTTCATCGTCATCATCATCATTATCAGCCCTTATCGGTTCACTGCTGGACATGTGCCTCTCTCAATGAACGCCAAGACGACCGACCTGATCCATCCCGGACCGGCTGCTGCACGGAGATCGTCTACCCACCTGGTGATCCGTCGACCAACACTTCGTTTTCTATAAACGTGGCCTCCACTCCAGAACCTTACTGGCCCATCTGCCATCTGTTCTTGTGAGTGTGTAACCCTTCCGTCAATTTTTGGAACTTTAAAATATATTTGGCACAAAGGAGGATTTTTTAAACTGCAACAGACGGAGGATATGTATGTTTAAGTCGTATATGGCATATCACAATTCAGCTACAAGGTGCCACTGACACTTCCTCTTACCAAAAAGAATGAGTTTGCCTCTAACTCTGAGTGAAGGTTGAACTATCAATTGGCCTAAGTTTATAAAGTTTGCGACAATCGTTCTGGTTCATTTTTATTGTTCGTTGGAGCTATTGAACACAATAATGTGCTGGTGCTTTTTTCTTTATTACGAGCTATAAAAAGTCTAGACGAGTCAAATAACTTCAGCGATTTGGTACTATTATAACTAATAAAGAACGTAAAATGTTTAACTTTTTTTATTGCTCTATGCTGACGGAAGTGCCCAGTGCAGCTTCGTCGGTTACTATAAGACACGTCGGGTGACGGTTTAAGTGAGATTATGGTCGATAGGGGATTTCGATTTTATTATGTACGTCTGGATTTGGATTAATAATGTGAATATAGAAGATTTCAAGTTATAAACATGAAATCCAAACGTAACAACTCACAGCTACATGATACAATAAACGCCTTCCGCGTTAATCGGAACAGCTAATTAATTACATAAAATCTTCGGGTGTTTTTAATAACTTATAACATCAGGACATTTGTCATCTCAAAACGCATAAAGCTTCTGAAATGTCGGGATCAAAAAATACTTAATGAACCGCGATAAAGTCCGTTAAAGTAGTTTTATTATAGGAAGTGTATATTTAAAGAACCTTCTTTTCTTTAACTGGCTTGAAGTGCATTGTAGGCAAATTGGACCCGCACGACCGGTGATACCTCCCCACTCACATGATACAGCAGGCATGACTGCTGCGTGTGGTTTGTGAATAACCAGTGGCCCATTGGAGGGATGAGTAATATAGGGCAACGAATCCACCTATTGTTGCTGGGCATGGGTAATTACTATGTGGCTCCTATTCGTCTATACTCCTATGGTATAAAAAAGGGAAGAAAACATGTCTAAGCGTATGAAAATTGAATTGTGAACGCACAGAATATCTGTCAACATTTTCCCTTCGTATTTCGGTGAAAGGCTTCCGACGGGTGACCAAAAACAAAAGAACGGCCGATCGAATGTACGCCTCGCTTCGTCTGTTCGATTAATAACGGGCTCAAGTTTTAACTGGAGGGAAAATCTGAGATATTCGCCGAGTAACGACCCCTTTGTTTTTATTGTCGTTAATTTTTTACAGGACTCTTTCAAATGCGGACAAACTTGTGCTGTGTGAAAAGGTTTTTTTATTGAAAACATTTTTTAATAATGTTTACAGTTACTGAGCAAGTATTTATAATCGTTTTCTTGTATAAAGAATTGTTTAGTTAAATATTAGTAGGATC
>JAFELO010000279.1:71247-93642 GCA_017140195.1 Eumaeus atala | reverse complement strand
AAATAAAATTCATTATGCCCTCCTGTACAATAAATACAATGGCGTGGAAAAAATGGCAGAATGTCTAATATCAAAGAAGATGGCATTACATTTCATAGGTAAGCTAATTTCGTGTGTGTGAATTTCTGAAAATAATTTATTTAGAGCTCAACTTACACTGGAAACAATGGCAGTCTTTCATCATTCCTTCCTATTCTTTCAAATGTAATTAACTGTTGCTATTCTTGTCATAGAAAATTGTTACGTATAAACAGTGCTGTATCACAATATATAATGTGATTTATCGATGAACAGAAAAAGTAAAGAAACATGTAAATAAATGTAATTTGTATCGAAAAAGTTATGTTTGAATAAATTTATATTACAGGTTGATGACCTCACTTACATGCAATAAAATTAAATTATTGCTATCTGATTTTGAATTTTGAAAAAATATTTTTGAAATTTTGTTGTTAGGTCCTATTTGAGTTTTAACATACTTCTACATACTAGTATTACTGGCGTCTTTAATTATAGATGTATTGTAATCCCTACTCTGTATATGAAACGACGAGGCAAACCTGCAGTCAGAGTCTAGAAGATACCACCACCTATAAACACCTGTACAAGTGCTTACCCAAAGTTACTTAATCCGCTACCGTGTACCCACAACCGACAACATGGTTACGTTTTCTCAATCTAGAAGTCTCCATCTCTAATTCATTTTAATTTTCATTTGTAGTATACAACATATATAATATATGTTATCAATTATCTGTTCTATTACGGCTTGAGCAAGTAATATTTTCGTTGAAAAAGGCAAGAATATTGAAGGCGTTTCAAAGATTAAATTAAGAAGTAAGGTTCACTTATATTAATGACATCTATCGTAATATATGTCATTAATATAGGCATTCCAGGAGAGCTTTGACTCAAAGAATACATCTAAGTTCTTCGCGACATCAGTGTAGTAGCCTAGTAAACACTCATCAAACACCATACAATAGACTATCGACAAGCATACCTATATTTCCCATCACTAGTCACGAGAAGCTGGCTGGTCATATTGTATTTTTTACGCCTCCCCTACCCCGCGTACCTTGGCGAATTGTCTGAAACGTTTGTACGTAAAAATTATGACGTGCGACGTCTATTGGTTATGACGTCGATGTATGTACCTAACCAATAAAAGTGTAATGAAACGGAAATATAATATATGTATTGTAAACTTGGCTTTTTGACGACCGGCTGGCTCAGTTGGTAACGTGGCGGTTAGTCCGCGTGCTACGCCGGAGATTTTTTATCTATGTATTATGTGTATTTGTATAATCATCATCATTATCAGAGCTTATCCTTCAATGTCCACTGCTGGACAACCGGCGTGAAGGTACTCTTTTTTTTTAATATATATTAAATTTCTTAAGTTTAACATTAAATATATTTCCGTTGTCTAGGACCTGTAACACAAGTCCTTACGGTACTTAACATAGGGCTATGCTCACGTGGTGTGATAAGTACACAGATATTATTATTACTTCGTGGATTTTAATGTGATTACGTATTTCAAGGAAGTAATGTAGAGGTATATAGTAGCCTCATACTATTGCGTATTGAAGCGGCACAGGACCGGCACGACCGGGGAGGTACTTATCGCTCACATACCAGCGTAAAGTGACATTTTCGCTGTCTCGTTTCGTGTGGTATGTGAGTAGCCAGGGACCCATTGGGGGAGGAGAAAGTGAGGGCAACGCATCGGCACTGTATCTGCCGATGAGTTGCCCTCACTTTCTCCTCCCCCGGAAAGTCCGGATCCGTGCGGATGTTAATGGACATCGGTTGAAAAAGGCACCGATTTCTCTTTTGTCCCCTTATACTATAAAAATGGGTATCCTACGGCCAATATTGGCGCGCGAGTCTTAATAAAAATATAAAAGTTGTTAAATGCTTCTTGCTTTATTACATAAGTTCAACAAACTAATTTATGAACAAACATTCTCTGAAATTATTTAAATTTGTGTTTGTAACTTGAGCGAACTGCGGCCATATCAGCTGTGCGCTGATATCTGTATATAGATACTTCGAAAAATAATTAGGTAAAATTATTGCCAAGTTTGCTGTGAATTTTTTATATATTCGAAATCAGAATCGGGCACAGAATACACTTTTTGCTTAAGTACAGTTTTTGAAAAGTCACTACGTATAAATGAAGAGTAACTAGAATATTCTGAATATAAAACTACAAACATAGGACATTGAATAGTGTCCACGGCTGGCGAGTGGAATGTGTCACTTGATGGACAGCTGTTGGTATCTGGATCGTTCTGCCGCAAGACCGTGGATATTTCGCCGCACGTAGCACCACAGCCGTGAAGACTGTATGTCTGTGCGTCACAAAGTGTTAGATACTCCCTGTTATAGTTATATTATGTATAATAAACTTTGTTTTTGTTTCTCCACAGTTTCTAGGACAATATCAGATCTAGGTTCCTCTATACTGCGAGGTACAAAGAGTCGATAAGACGTCTCCACGCAACAGCTTCTTATAAATGAGGACATTATGAAGCCTACGTCGACATAACTGGCCTATGACATTATTAGCCCCTGCCATCGTCGGTGCTGCACAAGGTTGCCGCCCTGACCTTAGCCCCAAATGTTATTGTATCCACAATAAAAATAAATAGTCATAAGTCTAATGAACGTCCAAAATCAAAGAACAATATGATTTTATTTTCGGCTTGGCCTTACATTTTTAACATTAATATAAAAATATATTTGTATCATGATCATAGGAAACACTGGGGTTTCTTTTAGTATCTGTGGACAAACGAAGATTCAGAGCATGCTTATATTGTACCGGAAGATATTTACGAGCGTGCGTGTGGTGACTACCAGCGCTCAAAGACATCCGCATAACTGTTATGCAATATTTTTCCCTTCTCTCTTCCCTCCCAATGAGGTACTGGAATCTCACTAACTGCACGAAACATGATAGCATAGCCTTCACTTTGCGGCGGTATCATCTGCGCAAGAAGTTGGTAAATCTTGCTGGAAAAATGTCACCATGGGAACTGCATAATTAAATAAAACTGACCGCACCTTATAAAGTAATCAGCGAAATACAGATATCAGAATTTGCATTAAGATCTCGATGATATGAGCAAGGGCTTACTAAGTTTATTTCGCCATAGCATTCATATTGATTAGGTAGCGGTATATCCGACTAAGCAGTATTAGTATTTAGATCAATTTCACTTACTAGATAACAACTCATCTTCGGTGACCGCGCAACAAAAGAACATATGTTATAAAGCATAAGTAATATTTCCAGAAAGAAAATTACTCCCTTACTCCCACAGCATTCAATAAAATTCAAGGCATTGTTGGGTATACCATGATATCATATTTCTACTAGAGTCGCATAACGTCATAGCAGTCCTCTGTATGCATTACTAGCATATCACAATGGAGACTGGTATTATGGCTTTCAAAGCCTGATTGTGGTCCGGGCAATGATGATTTAAAGAATTTCATTAGCTATTTCCAGAAAACCAATTGGAATTTTCAATGCTAGAAACTTCATGATTAATCAAGGAAAACATTGGTGCACCAAGTTTATTTACCACAATTCTATACCAGGACCGCATAACGTCATAGCAGTCATAACTCTCATATTGATCAGGCAGCGCGATATATCCGAGTTAACTATATTGGATACGTGTTTGTTGCACAAATACGATTTTCCGGCTACGTGACTCAACCATTTTAAGATCTATAGATGCCATCGTATGGAATTGAAAAATAACATTCCCGCAATCCATGAGTTATGGTAAGTTTGTAAGTAGTGTTTGGAGCAAAGTGTCAACGAAGCCATTAAACTATCGCCGTTTAGTGCCTTCGTTTTTCATTCATTTCATCGTCTTTCTCTCTCTCTCTCTAGTCATATTAAGAAGCTAATCTAATTAAGAGCTGGTTTAATATATTTTTTTTATTATAAAATAAAAGACGATAAACGCTGGTGCATAAATGTCGTGACCGCTAGCACTTCTTAATGGAGGTCCATGTCCGGTAGTTTTTTAGGGCGACCATAGTGCAATTTCGTGACTACCGATGCCAAACTTACGCAGTTAATACATATTTAAATACGTTACCATCATTCGTCCGCTTCCCCAACAGGCATTTACAATTGAATGGAGAGCCAAATAAACATTAATACCAACGTTGAAATATCAATGCTGCCATTACTTAAGCAAAAACGTTGCGTTCCTTATTTTTTTTTTTGTTTTTGCTAGAAAAATGCTTTCGCTATTAGTTGATATCGTTCATGACATTGTCGCAAAATTTGGCCTGGGCGTCTAAGCAGGTACCTCTCGCATGATTCACATGAAGCAATGCTGCATTGAGCTGCTATTATCTAAAGGACTACGTAAGTACGCTAAAGTAATTTCACTGCTATGTTATTTATTAATAGTCTTACAATATATAATATTTATTAGTATCTAAAAATAGAACTTAGCAACCTCGCGGTTTCCTACGCGTATTCCACCCTCATAAACCCACTCTTACGGGTGGAATTTCGTAAAATTTCGTTTTAGCTGATGTTTGCATGCTAATGGAAACCCTTCTGCCAAACACCATATATACATATCTAGTCTTGCAATACATGTTGTAACAAAAAAATACAGTCTATTAGTTTAATACACAAATATAAAATAATACGAAGTTTAAACATTGAGGCCGGTTATCAATAGAAACACGCACTCTTCCCATGGGGAAATTCTTCACTGCCAGTCGTATGGATTGCTCGAGGGACTCCAAATTATCATGGCGTTTAGAGCAAGCTGTACACCCTAAAACTGACCATAACTCATAATCATGCGGATTAAGGTCGAGACCGGGTGCAGCATAGTCTTCAGCTTTAATCAAGTCAGGAACGTTTGTTTTAAGCAAGATTGGGTGGATCGAGCTTTATGATCTGGTCTTGCAGGCAGGTCCATACTTGGTAATTGAACATGGTGTTATTGAGGGGCTTAGCTACCATCTCAAAGATGGTATTTTGATACACGTGTGGCGATTTTGTGATGTCTTTTACACAAAAATGGCTTAGTCACTTCTTCAAAGGTAGGTTTACCTTCACTGAAGTCTGATAATGACTAAGCTACACTCTATCGACGAAGGGGGACGATTCCTTAGAGTTTTGAGCTTAAGTACGGTCATTTCATTTGTTAAAATGCTGCTCAATTGTAAAAAGATAACTCATCCGTAAACTTCCATTCGCGCTTCAGTAGTTGCTTCAACGTTACTTCCCTATCCTTTTTTAATTTATCAGTTAAATGACTTGTGCGTCCCTTATAGGTTGCAAGTCCTAAGCCACCTCTTAAAATACGCGACATGTCTCTAGATGCTATCTTAATTAAAATTAGTAAGGGTACTAGGTTGTCTCACCGCCCGCAGGGAATGCTCGCGTAAGCTAGCTACGCGCCCACATAAAACCGCTGCTTAGAGGTAGCTTTCGCTAAGCAGTTGCAAATGTGTGGAATAATCTGCCACCACCAATAAGAACACTGTACAAACATTTAGCCGACACCTAAAGGATTTTCTTTTCGAGCAGCGGAGGATGGATGTAGCCGGGAAAATATCCATCATATAGAAATAAGCCTATATATGTGTGTATGAGAGTATTATTTGTACCTTTGTAAATTTATTCCCTCCAATTGTTTTGTGTTAGCTGCACACTTTAATTAATTTTAGCGTTTTAGTAACATTTTTATATTTCTTTGCTTTCTTTATTCATGTGAAACAGTACGTACCTTTTCTTTTTTTATATTATATGTTTATTTGATGGTCAGCAGCTGTGATGCACTCGGTGTATGATTTGGTAGAAAACCGGTTGCAGGTGCCTTGTTTATCAGTTTATCATGTTCACCTGACTTATGCCGTACTAAACCAATTTGGCGCATCCGAGATGCACACTTTTAAATTAGTGCTAATTTTATTTTATTTTTTATTATTTTGGTATGTGAAATGTTCGAGTATGTCTCTTGTTTGTGATCAAATAAACGTCTTTTCATTCTTTGTTCCTTTCCAAAGTAAAATCTTTTGCTTTCGGACAGGGTTACTTTCAATTCTTTCCCGTACCGTTTTGATCACCGTTTTCGTACGAACACTACGTGGACGGCCAGACCTTTCTCTGTCACAAACAGAGGAAGTCTCATTATGCCTATTAATAGCCCGGTACATAAAATTTTTGACTAATACCAAGTGTGTGGCGGATTTTAAAAATTGTATTTGCTCCATACCCGCTTTGTGTAATGTAATCACAGCGACTCTGTTCACTTTATCGCCCCTTTTTAATATGGCTAAATATTATAATATAATATAATATATGTATATGCGCCATAGGAAAATACATGGAACAATCGTATAAAAATGACAGATTCCAAATTCAAATGTAACATTTTTTTATTTTTTATCGTTACAGTATTGTGGCCATACACTAACTTGATTACATGAATGCCAATGGTACGTTGCAGACAAAGCCGCGTTAGTGAAGCTCCTATATAACTGTAAATCAAATTCGTCGATATAGAAATTTATTAGCCCGCGACGAACAGATAAAAGTAATTTAAATTACAAGAGCCCATAAAATCCATTAGATTAGCTCAGTACGTGTCCTGTCGGGTCTCAATGAAGACGTATAGCCCAGCGCTTCCATAACTCCTGTAGGCTCGTTCCCATTTCTATACAATCTATACTAATAATATAAACCCGAAAAGTTTGCTTGTTTGAACGATCTAATCTTAGTAACTATCGTCGCGATTTAAAAAATATTTTGACGTTATATAGCTTATTTATTGAGAATAGCTATAAGCTGTATACCACCGCCCTGGCACTATCAGGACCGGAGTTACGCGAGTTAAACCACAAGACGCTGCTAATTTTACACAAAATAACACTGAAGAATTTGTTTGTTTGAACGCGCTAATCTTAGGCTCTTCAGAGGGGTGGGGGGCGTCAAAAAGAGGGCAACACATCGGCATAGTAATTATGTTGATGTTCATGGGCGTCGGTAGATGTAGAAGGGCTCGTGTGTTAAACATTGTTTGTAATAAAATTTCCGTATAGCGGTATCCAATTTCCCAATGTTTTATTCCAGTGATGGTACAATTTCCACGGCACTCGCTCGCTTACAAGTCCGAAGACGTCTCCGCTATAGACATTATGACGTCACAATTACATAAATCAGAGAAAGATTTTAAAGTAATGAAATTGAAACATTCACTCGCGCCGAATTTTGCCTTAAAATTTTCACTTTAATTTACGAATATTTTATATTATACTTATGAAAGCGCTAACACTGAAAATATGATGTGAATAAAATAATAGATCATAAATTAAAAGTTTATGGTACCTACATAACTGAGATTCATTAATCTACGGCGTCAGAAGGATGTTTTTCGAGCGCATGATGCATAAAAACTGAGACGTGTTTACAGCTAAGCTGTCACGTCTCGGTGTCTGGGTTTCCGGTGGCCCATTGCATGGAAAGGAGGGCAACAGGGATGTACGACAATTGGGCAGATGATTTTTAGTGTTGATAGTCACTAAGTAGCATTCGTTAACTATAAAAGAAGACTAAATGTAGTAATTAGTTTTTTTATGACCAACTGAATCGTAGTTAGGGGAATGTATTGGGATAATCTAATTAGACGGGAATGTGCAATGGACTAATTAGTAATTACTTACGTCCTTAGGCAGAAGTACAGGGGCAGCACGTGTCCGGAGTTCTGATCCGGGAGAGACTTGCGTTATTAGCAATCCGCCCTGATTCACTAAGTTAATTCCAAATGCGATTAATGTGATTACAAACTTCCATGTTGTAGGTGATTGATAAGAGTAGTAAAGTAAAAGCAAGCTTTTGAAAGATAGGAATTTAAAGTTCGTATGTGATCAGGCGCGCTTGTACAAGCAGAAGCACTTTGCAAAATTTTGGCAACAAACCGGATTTTTCCTACAATCTGGTCGAAATTGAGAAATTACTGAATTACGACTGATTGTTTACGTATATTTTCTTTTATTGTCTTCAATAATTTATTTTAGGGTTACAATAGCGGAGTCATATGTTACGTTAATCGAATGTAACTATGCAGTTACAAGTACTCTGGTTTCGTGTTCCCTGCTACACTGTAGTGTTCCAGCTTGGAACCTGACCGATATGACGTATTTCAACATAAATTTTCTCCTATTTCGTCTCTACATACAATATATCTTGGTTTTTTATATGTGGACCAAAAGAGATGTAAGTTTAAAAGCTGCTTTACTGACGCTGCATATTCTCTTTTTATTTCACAATGAGAAATTAATGAATTTATGTTCTGTTACTGGCTCATGGTGGGACTCAATACCCACTGAAACCATAGATACATTCAGCCGCCTGTAGTGAAGTCCTCCGGCTCTGTCAGATATAGAACGCAGTATCCTTGAGTCAGTCCCAACTCAAAATGGAAATGATTTTATTTTCTTGAGAAATGAAATTATAAATATACTTTTTGGAAGTCAACAGTTATACAAATTATAAAACAAAGTCCACGAAGTATGTGATCGATTTTTTCAAATCTCCTGAACGGACGTACATACAATTTTGAATCAATAGGTGCAGAAATTGCAGTGGAAGTTTTTAGTATATAATTTTTCAAGTTACGATTATTACCGTAACCTGTAAAGTAACGACGTTCAGAAAGAGGTTTGTAAAATTCTATTTTTAAACAAGTACTTTGAATTGAATTTCGAACTATAATATTTTGGCTGGCGACATTTTGTTAGCCTATGTAAACTAGCCAATTGCATGGATTCGAATAGGAAGGCATTAGTACTACTGTAAAAATCAATGTCCCTGCTCGAAACCTTCACTAAGCGTTAGAATCAATACCTGACTTCAAAACAATTATCTCAATACACAAAGTTTGTAAACGGTCCACACTGATCCGATTGGCTCACTACACAGAGACAGATAAACAATTCCATTACAAGTTTTGATATTGAGACAATCTGAATTAGTGATGTAGAAATTACTTGAAAAGCCCTCTAGTATCGGCTCTAATTGACTTCATTTCTCAGCCTCTTTTATATTACAGAAGAAGAGTTTGTGTTCTTTTGTGTTTTGTTGGTGTAAAAAAGAAGAAGGGCATGTTCCGTTGGTTCGGGCATGTAGAAAGAACGACAGGTGAAAGGTTAACGAAACAGATATACGATGCGTATGTGCAAGGTTGCAGGTACCGGGTGAGATCTAGACTGATAAACCATGATCGATTGATTGGGTACTCTCCGAAGATGGTGTGGGGAGTTTTCGTAACCGGCGTGTCTGTATGAAGAGAGTAATTAATGTGGATGAGGCAAAGCAGATGTGTAAGTCAATTCACATATCGTGTCACGTCAGCGAAATGTCAAATAGAAATTGTATTTTACTTAAAGAAGCTTGCCTGCAGAATTAAATAGATATACCCTAAAATAAGGGCTCCAAATGTTGTTTCTCATATTTGCAGGTAAACAGTTTTGTTTTTTCGGACTTGAACTTTTGCTGTGGAAGCGAAGAGAAGCCCAATAAAGCTTCATCGGATTGCTATAAGTCTGACGACAAGACTAGGTTTGGAATTGTAAGAGGGACCCATCTCTTTCTCTCTCTCTCTCTCTCTCTCTCTTCTTCAGATGGGAAAGATGCATCCCTATATGCGTCGCTCTTCCCGCGACTGCCCTAGACGTCATCTAGGGCAGTTCGCGCGCGGAAGCTAAAATGACCTCGGCGCCGACGTGAACGTTTGGCTTATGGATCCTCTCCATGACTGAGATGAAATAGTTTTATAATTTATTGTTAGTATGAAACAATTATAGTAAAAAAAAATTAACTGCATATTTACAGAAACGCAATTGAGTATTTATTTGTAGAAACATACAGTCCTTATATTTATAAAAACCTATTAAGAACGTTTTGTTGTCTAGTAGGTACTAACACATTCCCGGCACTTAGCATGTGACTAGACCAACGTGTGATAAGTCCACAATATATTATCTCAATTAGAAAATGCTATAAATAAGATACATTATAATTTAATGCACGCCACACAGTACTGCCAGGGACTGGTAGCAAATTGGCATTATATTTACAATAACCACCCGAATAAAACATTGAAAATGTCCCTCGAACTTTCAGGTAGCCATTAAAATTAAAAATGTAATGTATTTATTGTCCAAATAAAAGCGTGTATGGGAAATGCACGCTCCAATTAGTATTTAAACGGCGTTTAAATAAAACTCACCACCGCAACTTCTCTCTTGTTTATTTACGTGCGGTCAAATTAACAATCAATTAAATTGACTATAAAACTGTTTTAATTTTAACAATGTGAATAAAAACGCTCCGTCTGCAGCAGCAGTTGTAAAGGATCAGAATCATTAGACATTCGTTTTTAGAATTTTGTGGCCAAATGACAAAAGCAACCGAACCCTCACAGATTTGTCACGTCCTCTTTTTTTCGGACAATATTTTTTGCTGTGGAAGCAAAGAGAAGCCCAATACATCTTTATCGGATTGCTGTGAGGGTTCGTCTGACTAGACGTCTTGACGACGAGACTAGGTTTGTGGTCAAAAACGATCGACTCCACTTCCAGACTACAGATGGAGGTACATATCCCTATGTATAATCATGGCCAGTCGGACCGTGAGGTCCCTCTGGCTCCATCCACTGGGGCAGTTCGCGCGCGGTTACTAAAATGGTCAAGACGCTGACGTGAACTTTGACATGTCCCGCTGTACGTTCGTCCGTCCGTTCGCTTGTCTACTGTGGAAGTGCTAAACCACCCCCCTCTAAATTTTGAATACCCGCGGAAAAAAATTAGGATTATAGATAAGCCTGGAACTAAATCTATTTGGTAGTTTAAAATATACCTATGAGATATTTTTAATTTTACTACATAATCCTTTATAGTCAAGTCCAAGTCGCTCTCGGACGCATTTTTAAATTAAAAGTAGTAACAAAGAAACAAAGAAAAAAAAAGAAACGCGTCAACAAAGAAAGGCCAAGAAGACGATCCAGTGCGGAAACCATGTTTAATGATAGTAGCAAGAGATCGATTTGGCTACATGTTTCATAAAAAAGACTCGTCGTGCTGTTCAGCAGTGGAATGCTGATAACCGGTGAAGATGGGAATGGTAAGCTCACCATGGTTTATACCTTGTGGTGGCGGTGAGACTTAGTAGCCTAAAGTGAACCCAGCCAATATCGGACGAAGCCCGAAGGCCCTTTGTACCACTCATTTAAGAAGAGGGTGCAAAAGGAGGAGCTCTTTTGTAGACTCAGTAGCTTTTTTTTTTCGATGCGGGGAAAACGCGCCTTCCCCCGGCCCTGCACACGATAGTGCCGAATACCCACAAAAACCACCGCGAGTGCCATCAGTGCCGCCCTTGGTGAGGTGCCCCGGACAAAAAATCTTTAGGGCACCTCGACGGATAGTTAGCCCCCTAAGGGACCGACTCCAACTCCACAGATGGGGTTGCCCCACACCTTTGTCCTCAACTACTTTGAGACAGTGCAATGGTGAGGTTCCCATCCTCGCGCCATGCCCCGTGCGCAAAAGCGCCACCTCCAATTGTTCTTAGATCCCCTCTTGTTATAGGAGGGGTACCGAGATCGATTACTCCTCCTGATCTTTAAGCATCCTCTTCTTATAGGATGTGTGCAAAGATCCCCCCGGTTCATTTGGCTGGGTTCACCTCAGGCTACTAAGCCCCACTGCCACGACTCAGGGAGGGACTCAGCAGCCTAAGGTGAACCCGGTGAATTTCGGACGAAGCCCGAAGGCCATTTGTACCGCTCATATAAGAAGAGGCTCATATAAGAGGAGGCAAAAAAGGAGCTCGTTTGTATATAAAAGCAGGAGCTCTTTTTATGTATAAGAGCAGGAGCTCTTTTATATATAAGAGCAGGAGCTCTTTTTATGTATAAGAGCAGGAGCTCTTTTATATATAAGAGCAGGAGCTTTTTTATATATAAGAGCAGGAACTCTTTTATATATAAAGGAGCAGGAGCTCTTTTATATATAAGAGCAGGAGCTCTTTTATATATAAGAGCAGGAGCTCTTTTATATATAAGAGCAGGAGCTCTTTTTATGTATAAGAGCAGGAGCTCTTTTTATGTATAAGAGCAGGAGCTCTTTTATATATAAGAGCAGGAGCTCTTTTGTACCCTCTTCTTATATGAGGACGGGTCGCTTTGAAGCGGGAGAAGGGGCGACGACGGGGACATCACACCATTACACAGTCCCTGAGTTGGTTGGGGATGTCCTGTGGTTAGGGAGTACCCATCCGTAGAGTTGGCATCGATGCATCGATCTAATACTTACCACACCCCACCCCGGGACCGGTAGTGGCGCGTAAATTGAATTTCAATTAAGATTTGAATTTGAATTTTTTTTAATTGGAAATGAGATTCTTTATTTGAATTGTTTTTATGTTTAAGGTTAATTTTTTTAATCTTAACACAATTGTTCAATGAATTTAATCGCTGTAGCGATTAGTACTGTGTACAGTAGGTAGTCCTATGTTAGTGTATAAGAAAAAATACGAATTATTTCATACATTTCTCTGTCCCAATTCTCCACGTACCGCAGCCAGTCTTGAGTCTCCCAGGAGGCATTTGTTTGTGCAGCGGCTGACACGTGTATCTGCCCGCTCCTACTTTAATCCTGTCCGGTACGTGGGTGTTATCTGGAATGAAAAAGTTTTTTGATTATGTTTGCTGGATCAGTTTCTATTATATTTGTTAACCTGTTTTTATATATTCGTACCACTTCATCATCAGCCGCACGACGTCTCCTACTGGATATAGGCCTCTCCCCAGAGCACCACATGTCACGGTCACTAGTCACTTGCATCCAGTGACTCTCCCCCACCTTAATCAAGTTCAAACCAACACTCCGTTTTCCGATGCTACTTAATTCGTAATCAATACGTACATTGACATGTAAAAGTAGTAGGGCATTAGTTTTCTAAATATATCTGTATTACAATTTCTACGTCCAACCTCAAGTGAAGTATCAATTATTCAACCATATTCAGAATTAACGATATTGTCTATTAAATTCCAAGAGTAAATACTATTGATAGCATACGGTTTACAATGGCATGCACGTCGACATACGATGCTAAATAATCTTTGCAGCTTATGTGGTTTATAAGATTACGTAATTAACGGATGTGTGTTTACATTCCAGCGAGATTAGCACACCTCAAGAACTGCCATAGATTAATTGCGATATTACTAACAGTTATCTTTACTAATATTATAAATGGGAATGCGTCTGTTACCCTCCCACGGCTAAATCACTAGCCCAATTTTTTTTTACTTTTCATATTTTATATCAATTATTTAGTATTGACCCTTAAATACGTGAGGCATTTTAGGGATGGCGGAGTCGTGTAGTCTCACCACATCGCATGTCATGCGATTATATGAGATTCAAAGTAAATATTACGTATTTTTTTTCCTAAGAATAAAAATGGAAAACTCTCATCACAAAGGCAGCAGAGTGGAGGGCACACGCCCGCGCCCCACAGTGATGTCACTGCACGTACACCATACACACATTTCGCTTGATCATCGTAAGATAGCCAAAACAAGTGGCGTAATTAATGGACTTCCCTTAAACCCTATTAAACCAAATCCCAACAAAAACTCATAAAGTGTTAAAATGTAAGTGCCAAATTCAATATTAGAGATATCATCTCGGCGAGATTTTTGACAAACGAATTGAGGTTCAGAGTAGAGCAAATAGAAGCCTCACCGACCTCTACATTATGTATTAATTTTCTAGAGAGCATCGCATTTATTTGCATTATGCAAACCCGCGACGCCGCGCAAAATTAAGAATGTGCAAGTGTCATTGACGGTCTAAGGTTAATATTGCACAAAGGTTGAATGCAATCTTGAGGGCGTTTAATTATTACCTCCCAATTAAATTGATTTACTAGGTAACTAAACTTAAGCACCTTTTAAGTCAGAAGTACTACAACTAGCAAAGAATATGTTATAAGCTTTCTGAGAAAATTTATTAAGCTTTTTGCTCCGTAGGGTAGTTAGAAATTTAATTTAATTTTTTACAAGGGTAGTTGTTAATTTAGTCGTCGACGTGCAGTTTTATGTTCGCTTTACGAGCTAATAAACAACATAACTCCACGTACACGCCACAGATGTGATGTTGTTATATTTTATGTTAGGTTTTTACCTATAGATGACTTTATATTTTGTTAATAATTTTTTGTTCATAATTCGTACGATGAATTATCTATACTAGTAATCTCCCAGCGAAGTATGATCCCAATAATAAAAAGTATTTTTTTTTTTTGTAAGAATATACTTAAAAATCAAACACAATATAAAATGTGCGTACCGTAGTGCGAGTATCATCATCATCATCAATATCAGCCACTGCTGGACACAGGCCCCTTTTAAACGAACACAAAGACGACCGATCCCCTGCTACTCGCATCCATCACGGACCAGTGGGTCATTAAAAGTCGCATCTTCTTCACATAATCTCCAACTGTACAAAATGGATAAAATCTCCTCCATCTACATCTACAAAAAAGATAGGAGCTTTTCGTCGTGTACAGATATATAGAAGAAAAAGAAAAGATAAGTTTATGTTACTTTAGAAATTACCTATTGCCATTACTAACATATTGCCAATTGAAGCCAAGGCTAAGCTGTTTTTGTTAAAATAATACTCAAGACTTTACAACAACCAAATTTCATAACAGAACAGATTTCGTCGTCGTACATAACGTAACAGCGAGTACATGTTCTGTCATCATCTCAACAACGCCGCCATCTTGTCCCGCCAAAACACAAACCGCCAGGGAATTACACGTTGTAGCAAAATTTATAACCTTTTATTTATTTTTTTTGGCTTGTGCCAAAAAAAATAAATAAAAGGTTATAAATTTTTTTTTTGCTTTGTACTGTTTATCTTATGAGCAGCATATACTTAATGTTTCAAGAAGCATTGCTTTTAAGTTGCTGCCTACTCCCTGTAAGCCTTATTCACATGATAATATCACAAAGTCACAGTTCTAGTACGTAATAATGCAAACACAAGGAGGAGGCGTTGTAATTACTTTTCCTTGTGTAGCAACGGTCAAAACGTGACCTTTTGTGAGGTGAGGGGGATATTAGATCTCGCCTTCTGTTCTCAGCTACCGGTCAACAACTAAACAACTTGCTTCCTTCTGTATTGATCTTACGAAGTGGTTTGACTGTCTCACACTAGATTTTACTGAGTCCGAGTGGTACATCTTGTGCACAGGGGCGTACTCAGAATACTATGCCTTTGAGTGCGGGTCTCTTTTGCATAGTGACAGAATTGGGTATTATGCGTAATGAATAAATTAAGCCTAAGGGAATTCGGGCTGTGCTCACGCTGTCTCGCTCAGTGACTATTTGCGAGACGGTGTCGTGTAACTGAGAGTAGGTACCTCGCCAGTCGGTCTGGCCTATTCAGTTCCAATCCAGTGATGGCATTACCTCTAAGGCTAAGAACTCACGGTGAGATTTCTTCCCGCGCTTGTTGCGGTTTACGGTGTAATTCAAAAGTCACGAGGTGGTTAATGATTCGTTAACATCCAAATCGCCAACCCATCGTAGAGCTGTTGGCAGAAACCGCCACTTCTGCGATTAACCGTCGAACACAACTGAGCATGCTGCGGGTAAAAAACGCGTCGTGAAATGTGTTATTTTTTTTTACTTATAAATTGGCATTATACGGAAGAAACAGCCCGCGACCGCGGGGTCGCGGGTTTAAACCGCTTCGTGAGATCTTTGCCTTGATGGTTTTATTACTTGCTGGAATGCAATGTGGTTATAAATGGTGTCTCAGATTTTTAAAGAATAATTTATATCACGAACTACTTACTATCGGATAAACCAACGCACCTGGTCGTCCTATAAGTAGCGTACTTAGAATATTTTATCAAAATCATAAAGCACTAATTCTTCAAAGTTGCTTCACAAACGTCCGGAATTTTATATACTGATTTAGTGGATGTCTATAAGCCGGTAGGCGCTGAATTGCAATTTGATTCTTGGCTCATATTTCAACTTAAATACATTACTTTTATATGTAAAGTTTTATGTTTACAGAATTCCCTCATAAAATCATATTTTAATTATTTTCAATCGAGGCAGGTATTTCACCAGACTTTGGACAAGAGTTCTCATTGCATAGGATATTCTCTGTTACAAAAATCACGAACTCTTCTTAAGCAATACTACTATTATTGATGACAACCGACACCAATATTCATCCGCAAAATTATCATGCGTATATTTTGTTCTACGATCTGTGGGCATTGGTATTCATCATTACTGTTCATTTGCACCCATAAACAATATAAAATCCCCAAACGATCTAAATGTTTACATTCATAGCACGCGTGTTATAAGTGAAGTGTGATTGTAAAAACCTTTCACACGCTGCAATAAAGAGACAATACCTTTTATACGTTTATGAGGAGAAATCTGATGACCGTCCGGATTCTTCCCGGATCGTATCCGGCCCTCATTGAAATCGGCGGTTCAAAGGTCTGGTTATTGGCCGGTGGGGCACATCGGAAGTTGTAAAATCTTTTACGACAAATAAAACTTGACGGGATTTACGTATTACACGATATAGGATACATGTAATTGTGCACATTGATGTGTTATAACACACACACACACATATATATATATATATATATATATATATATATATATATAAATTATTTTTAAAGTCATGGAATAATTAAATATCTTTTATTTATTGCTTTGGTATCGAGTATTCATTATAATTAATATATATGTGGAGCTCTCGTGTTGCGATGTTTGTCCTGCGTAATTTCACAAACGAACGAAACGTGAAACTTTACACAGATATGGAATATTGTCCAATATACTTTATATTTTATTTCGAGTAAAGATCACGCAGTGCTGTAGCAATTTTGTCATTGCTACAGCATTACGTGGTCGCTTGCTCTATTATATACGTCGCAGTAGTGTTGTAAAAATTGCCGTATTACGTTACGGCTAGTAATTTTCAAAAACAGGGCCGCTTTTATAGCGGGCCAACGGTCAGCCGGATCCTCATTGCAAGACTTTATTCAATATGGCGGCTGGCGTTTAGCCTTATTGGATAGCTTTATTATAGGCAGTGAGCCATCACTGCGTGAAATAAAGATATAAGCTTGAAATTAGTCCAAATGGGCACGGGTTTTTCATTTTTCTGTATTCGACAATCAACGCCATTGTTATTGTAATATCAAGCAACGTCATGTATGTTAAATTAGGTTAACTGAAACGTGTAAAAGGGGCGGATAATGATCCACTCTAAATCAACAAGGCTGGCTTTATTGAATAACGTATAATACCTAACTCTATCTGGCGGAATAGGTGGCCCGCTACAAAATATAACGGCCCTGTTTTTGATACTGGCTAGCCCTAATTCTGTCAATCCGACTGCGATATATAAATAAGATGTACGGAAGCAATTGGTACCCAGGCGAAGCTAATTGAACCGATCTTTGCACCCCTCTTATAGGAAGAGGGAGCTAAGGATCAGGAGGAGGATTCGCTTTCTTATAAGAAGAGGGGACCAAAGAGCAACAGGAGGTGGCGCTTTTGCGCACGGGGCAAGGGGCGAGGATGGGAACCTCACCCCATTGCACTGACCCAAAGTCGGTGGAGTCTTCCTGTAGTGCGTGGCAACCCCAACTCTGGAGGTGGAATTGGTCCCTTAGGGGGCCGACTAGCCGTCGAGTTGCCCTGGTGATTTGTTGTTCCGAGGCAACTCACCAAGGGCGGCACCGATGGCACTCGCGGTGGTTTTTGTGGGTATTCAACACTATCATGCGGCGCGAGTCCCACACACCACTGGACCCCACCCAGGGCCAGTGAAGGCGAGTAAATGCGTGTCCCCGCGTCAACAAAAAAAGGGAGCAATTAGTCCAGTATAGATTTTAATAATTATTAGTCGTGGACTTAATTCATATTTTATGAAGTTATGGCATTTGTATTAATCCATCATTTTCGTCTATCATCGATCTAATAATCATACATTACCGAGATAGGACACGCAAGTATGAAATTACATTATTAATATTTTAAGAATAAAAAAGCTGTTATTAAAAATAATGAGTATTTTCCTTGAAATAATAAAATTTTACAACTAGACCAAAATATGATATTTTACACTATAATTATGTATCTAGACAATATTACACATCGATGCCGCAACAATAATATTACTGTACATTTCATCGAGCGTACAAAAAGGAAATCTCTAACTTTAGGAGTCTGTGTAGGTACACAATGATTTAATGGTCGCTAACATCATTGTTATTTTATGGTGCAGCAGAAGATTGATGTCTATAGACATCTGCAAATATATAATATTAATAATGTCGCCCTAGTCGAATTTCGGCCACGGCCGCCATCTCTATAGAGGCTAGCCAACTGTGCAGGACATATTGTAGTAAACAAGTGTGTCTCATTCTTCTACTCCGATCGTATGATAAATAGATGGAGAGGAATCAGGCGCAAGTACGACAGTTTCACGTGCTCTCTGAGACACGGGGGTGTAACGCCACCAACTTCCGGAATCTAGACTGTTATCTGAAACTGAAAAAAATCAATATCACTGCGGCCCAATCCAAGAAAGCAGGACCTCTCGCGACTGCGGTTGAATATTCTTAACACTAGATCACGTGGCAGTTTAAAAATAAAAAGATATACCAGCCCACAGTGATGAGAATGTTAAATGGAAACTCTAGCTGATGAGAGAAAGGAGAGCACCGCATCAGTATTATTTAATTATGCGGATAGCTATTAGCGCCAGTAGACGTCCAAGGATTCCGAATGTTCGTTTCTTCCCAAACAGAAAAAAGTTTAGCAAGATTATTAATAATGCACAAAACACAATCTCTCAAACAAAAACCCCTATTTGAAACACAAACCAGAAACGCAATAATAAGGAATGTACAAAAGGAACTCTCGTAAAATTGTTACCTCTGAAACATTTCAAACTTGAGAATAACATTCATTTTACAAAAGTCGTGAAAACACCTTTTTGTACAACAACAGAAAAAGTTTGTTTGTCGATGCCAAAATGTCGGAGTTCACATTGGAGATCGCGAGATCGAAAGGAGACTCGCGGAATTATTTACGAGTTGCAAAAAAAAAAAGATTTAATACGCGTGTTACGCTATACACATATTCATTTAGCTCAGCTTTTTTTCCATACATTAAGAGGCCAAACGAGAAATCGACCATTTTTACGACTGCCGACGCCCATGAACAGGCACAAAATTACTATGCGAACTGAATCCTCTCACCTTCGTATAATGAATATAAATGTATACCATAAGATAAATAAGGTAATCGAGTACTTAGTTCGGAAGTCCGGAAGCTTCGTCACATTATCACGTCGCATATACCACAGAGCTTGAAGACAAAAGTCTTCAAGCAATGTGTTCTCCCTGTAATCACCTACGGGGCCGAAGCATGGCCTCTTAACTTAGGGCTGGTCCGCAAGTTTACGGTAGCTCAATAATATTGAACGTGTTATGCTGGGTGTTTCTCTGACCGACAGAATTCGTAACGAAGTCATCAGGCAGAGAACTAAAGTATCCGATATCACGCGACGAATAAGCTCGCTGTAGTTGCAATGGGCTGGTCACACACTCAGAAGAATATATGACATGATGGGCCAGTAAGTTTCTGGAGCGGAGGCCGCGTTTAGGAAAAAGGAGTGTTGGTCGACCGTTCACCAGGTGGGAAGACGATCTCCGTGCAACAACCGGTCCGGGATAGATGCGAGTAGCGGGAGATCTGTCGTCTTGGCGCTCATTGAAAGAGGCCGGCGTCCAGCAGTGGACCGATAAGGGCTGATAGTGATGATGATGACGATGAGTAGTTAGTTCTGGCACAAGGAACATACAGATATCTTTTGTATGGATTCATCCGTGACCGATCCCGTACGGGACGGGGCGCTCACCGGAAACCGGTAGATGTTGTGTGTGGGCCGCGTTGCTGTGAAACGATGTCCTGGCGCGACTGTCTTCTGGGCTCCCCGCCGAGTACAGGCCTCGCGGATGTCTGTGGCATTATTCCAGAATATTATATTTACTTTTATTAAATCTAAGCTCTCAACTTACGGATTCAAACTTTAGCTCGTTTCAGTAAACGGTGTGTGAGTTTGTCATTCAGTCAGTCACACGTGTTGTAACTGTGTCACTATATGTAAGATTTCATCTCTCGATCGGTACGAGTGGTGTATATGGTATTGGTTCTAGCAGGAAAAATGCATTTACGCACCATCCAGCCGACCCGAGGGGCCCTGAAGTGTGTGTCGGGCTCAGGTCCGACTAAATCATAGCTACTACTACTAGTCATAGCTACTACCGACTAAAAACTGCTATTCGTTATTTGGCCCTATTAGCATTTTACTGCGGGAGCGTGTCTTGGTGTTTCTTTGTCTTAGCTACTGCTATCGCGATCGCGTCGTCGGCGTCGTGCAGTACGTGCTTCGGCCGACGGTAACGGGAATCGGTTATAAACGTCGGTTCGTATTCCGACATCTGAACGATTAATTTGTTTTTGTGATTAATAGCACGAGAACTAAGTGAGCTTATGCCTGTTCGCCATTTTGCACTTTTTGTGAATGAGAGGATATAGTATATAAAGGACATAGCGTGCCAGTTTCAGAACGTTGTCTTTGTGATTCTTGAAGCCCATCGATCTATCGAGCGTAACGCCTAGATATTTTACCGTCTCTGCTCTAGGTATCTCGCTACCGTAGAGCAGGATGACGGGCCTATTACCTCGTTTGTGGGAGGGCGGGGCTAGGGAGAAGAGTATGGACTTACTCTTTTCCGTGTTTAGCTCTATTCTCCATTTTAAAAACCATTCACCGAGTTCGGTGACGGCGTTTTGGAGTAATTTGGCTCCGAATTTGGAGAGGTACCACGTGTACAGTGCGGTGTCATCCGCGATCATCGCCAGCTGGACGCCGGGGTGTCGTGGTATATTGCTTGCGTGAAGATTGAAGAGGGTGAGAGAGGACCGATTCTTGAGGAACTCCAGCTCTGAGGGGACGAGTGAAGGACAGGGTGCCTGCCACTCTGTAGCGGAACTACCTGTTTGCTAGGTAGCTGTTTACGATCAGCACCAAACTACCGGTTACGTCAAAAAAGACAGCGCCCGTGCCGCGTGGCCTGCCCTGTCTTTTGAGTCCCGAGAGTACGTACTCCGTGAGGCGGTGCACTTGTTTTGGACAGCTGTGGCTGTCTCGAAGCGCGAACTGCTCGTCCATGAAAAGATTTTTCTCTCGTATCACGGTTTCTAGGCGTGCGAGAATTATCCTTCCAAAGGTTTTTCCTGATGAGCTCAGGAGACTTTTGGGTCTATAGCTAGTGGGTTCCGCCCGGGGTTTCCCGGTTTGTGTACGCCAATCACTATGGCTTCCTTCCATATGTCTGGGAAAGCGCATTGTGCCAGAAGGGCATTAAAGATGTACACTGAAAAGTTTATAATAACGGACGACAGCTGTTTCAGCGCCTTGCTGGTTATTCCGTCGGGCCCGGGGGCCCCTCTTCGAGTGAAGGTCCTATATTAGATCCTTTACTTCTTCTGTGTCCGTCCGACGTATGATCTTATCATGATCGTCCGGCGGCACAGCCAGGTAGGCCGTTACTATGTTTTGAACCTCTTCTATGTGGGGGGGTGGTCTGTGGGGAGGGAACTAGGAGTGCATTGACTCTATAGTGTGTCGGCTAGACACTCCGCCTTTTCATGATCCTCTAGTGCAGGTAATTGATTTTCGCGGTTTAGTGGTGGCATTTGTTCCGCCGGTTCGGACTTCATAGCCCTCGCGAGAGACCAGTAGGCCGTATGTGACAGGGATGGTTCGCTAACGAAGTGATCCCATCTCCTGTTAATGAAGTTTGTTATAACCTTATTGACTTATCTTTCGAGTTTCCGGAGGGCTTGCCTGCACACTTCGCCTCCGTTGCGATCTTGCAAGCGCTTAGCCGCATTTTTTTGACGGATTAGGTCCCTGACATCGTCAGAGAGAGCTAAACGGTCCTCTGAGACGGTGTAGATCTCTCCTGACGATTCTTCTATTTTACTCACCAGTAGGGCGGTGACTACGGATGAGGTCGCGACAACAGCCTGGGGAGGTTCTATCTCGTCTAGGATACTATCGAGTTCACTTGTTCGAGTTCATTGAAAATTAGCTAAATTATCTTTTAGTAATTTGTAGTAGATGATCTTTATCTTATTTGGTCCGAGTTAAGCTCGTGTCCAATGAAATGACGCCCATAACCCGCACAGA
>JAFELO010000279.1:37339-63643 GCA_017140195.1 Eumaeus atala | reverse complement strand
ATTACAGTTCCGAATACCCACTAAACCCACCTCGAGTGTCATCAGTGCTGCCATCGGCGTTGTGCCCCGGAACTACAAAACATCAGGGCACCTCGACGGCTTGTCAGTAGCCGACGCTCCTCCATAGAAGGGTTGCCCCGCTGCGTATCTTGTTACGAATATATTAGCTATAACATTCACGTGTCTCTCTATGTTATGAATAGAGACTGCCTCCTGGACCGGTGGTAAGCATGTTCAACCACAGACGTGAGGTCCGGAATCCTGAAAGTGTTATTGGGATTTTTCAATCATATTATAACAGTCCGTAGTAGTCATTTTTTTTTCGGAGGGGACTACTACTGGTTGTCGGCGCTTATCCAGCCTCAACAGTTCGACTGACTAACGAAGACTTTTGTTTAGGGAGACGATAGGGGAACAGACCCCCCTCTTTTCCCGCAGATGGGAAGAGATGTATCGGATTGATTGTGGGCGTACTCTATAGTAACTATTTCTGAGTCCGAAAAGGGGGAAGCGGTCCCCCTCCCCACACTAGTGACGGGAGGCGTTATTTGCGCTACAAATCAGCAAAAAAGTGTTCTTGATTTATTTATTATTCTCCAAAGTCGCTTTATTTTATCTCTACAAATCTAAGCTCTCACTCTCAACTTACGGATACGATCCCGGGTTCGTTTCCGTAAGCGGTGTTTGAGTTCGTCATTCTGTCAGTCATATGTGCTATGACTGAGTCACTATATGTAAGGTTTCATCGCTCGACCAGTACGAGCGGTGTGAATGGCATTGGTTCTAGCAGGAAAAATGGATTTTCCCACCATCCAACCGACTCAAGGGGGCCTGATGTGTGTCGGGCTCAGGGCGTGAAGCGATACCTACTACCGACTAAAAACTGCTATCCGTTAGTAGGCCCTATTGGCTTTGTTTGTGTTCTTGGACGGACTTAGCTACTGCTATCGCGATCGCGTCGTCGGCGTCGTGCAGTACGTGCTTCGGCCGACGGTAACGTGAGTCGTTTAATAACGTCGGGTCGTATTCCAACGTTTGGATGATTCATTAAATTTTGTGATTAAGGGCACGGTCAAAGATCTTTTGAGACAGCTCTTTGGAGTGTCCATTAATCCAGGTCAATTGAAAGTCACAATATAGGTCGTTTTTTTTGTTTATAAGAGGATACAGTTTAAAAAATACATATCGTGCCTTTCTCAGAACGTTATCTAGGTGATTCTTGAAGCTCATCGACCTATCGAGACTGGCTCCCAAGTATTTCACCGTCTTTGCTCTAGGTATCTCGTTACCGTAGAGCAGGATGGGAGGCATGTTTCCTCGTCTATGCGAGGGGTTGTTTAGTGAGAAGAGTTTAGACCTATTCTTCTCCGCATTAACCTCTATTTTCCATTTTAAGAACCATTAACCGAGTTCGCTGACGGCCTTTTGGAGCAGTTTGGCTCTGTAGTTGGGGAGATATTTAATACATACAGTGCGGTATCATCCGCGAACATCGCCAGCTGGACGCTGAGGTGTCGCGGTATATCGCTAGTGTACGGACTGAAGAGGGTGGGAGAGAGAACCGATCCTTGCGGACAACCGGTTCTGAAGGGACGAGGGGAGGACAGGGTGTCATCCACTCTGTAGCGGAACTGCCAGTTTGCTAGGTATCTGTTTACGATCAGTACCAGCCTGTCCGGCAGTCCTAAGTGGTATAGTTTGAAGATGAGGCCTTCATACCAAACCTTGTCAAACGCCTTCGCTACATCAAAGAAGACAGCGCCCGAGTCACGTGGTCAGCCTGGTCTTTTGAGTCCCAATAGTACGTACTCCGTGAGGCGGTGGAACTGTTGTGGGCAGCTATGACTGTGGCAAAATGCGAACTCCTCGTCTATGAATAGGTTTTTCTCTCTTTATTTAATTATTCTTTCATTGATTTTACGTAATGAGCTTATGAGACTTATGGGTCGGTAGCTAGTGGGCTCCACCCGGAGTTTCCCTGGTTTATGTTCGTCGATCACTATGGCTTCCTTCCATATATCTGGGAAGGTGCATTGTGCCAGAAAGGCGTTAAAATGCACACTTGGAGGTGTATAATAATGAGCAGCAGCTGTTTTAGCGCCTTATTGGTTATTCCATCGGGCCCTCCTTGAATAAAGGTTCTTTATTAGATCCTCTACTTCTTCTGTGTCTGTCAAACGTATGATCTCATGATCATTATCCGGTGGCACAGCCAGTCGGGCTGTTACTATACTTTCTACCTCTTTTATGTGGGAGCGGTCTGTGGGGAGAGAGCTAGGAGTACATTGACTCTCTAGTGTGTCGGCTAGACACTCCCCTTTTTCGTCATCCCCTAGTGCAGGTAATCGGTTTTCGTGGTTAAGTGGTGGCATTTGAGCCATCGGTTCGGATTACATAGCCCTCACTAGTAGGCCGTATGAGATGGAGATTGTTCGCTGAGGAAGTGATCCCATCTCCCGTTTATGAAATTGGGTATAGCCTTTTTGACTTCTTTTTCGATTTGTCGGATGGCTTGCACACGTCGCCTCCACTGTGATCGTGCAGACGTTTAGCCGCATTTTTTCGATGGATTGGGTCCCTAACGTCGTCAGTGAGAGCTAAACGGTCCTCTGGGACGGTGGAGATCTCTCTTGACGGTTCTTCTATTTTGCTAACGAACAGAGTGACTATGGATGAGGCCGTGATAGCAGCTTGAGGAGAGTCTATACTGTCTGGTATACTATCAAGTTCAGTCGATTTGGCGTTTCCTAAATTATCTTTTAGTAATTTATAGTCGATGATCTTTTTCTTTATTTTAATATTTCTATTAAATCTATTATCTCCTATTTCTATTATAACGGGTCTATGGTCCGAGTTAGGCTCGTGTAACGTTTCAGCCGTCTTAGTGACGAGTAATATATTTTTGGTCAGTGCTATATCAATTGTCCTCGGTGAACGTATATATATATATATATATATATATATATATATATATATATGTATATATATATACCCATTATTATCCGGAGAATAATGGGTTGGGATATACGGAGCGTTGATGATGATGACGATCATCGACATATTTTCTAATGACAGTCCCGCGATTATTGTTGTATATCTCTTCCCCCAGGTTACGTGATGGGCGTTGAGGTCCCCAGCAAAAAATTATTGGGTCTTCTGCGTTTAAATTTTAGAAAATAGCGTCAAGGTCGCTAACTAGAAGTGGTTTTGAACATGACTGACATGCAGACACTATGACGATGGGCTGATGGCCCGTCATGCATAGCTTGCATAGGGATACGTCTAGATTTTCTAAAGGGAGCAGGTAGAGTGGGATACAATGTGGGGACCTCGTTTAATAGATGACTGTACCCCCACGACGGGATCGCGTCATGTCGCTTCGAACAATATTGTTTATTGGTTTTTGGAACGTTTCCGGTACTAGAAGGATGTCTACTTTATGTTTCGGGAAGAAATCCCGCAACTCATGGATGTTTGATCACTACTAGTCTTAATGAGATGGATTTTATCCTGCCCGTGGTAGCCATTTATAAGCCTAATGTGAGTGGCCCTATTTCGTCTCGACCAGCGTGTGATGGTCCTCCAAAGCCTGAAACTTCTTAGACATGGAGCCATATCTAACCTTGTTGACGAATACTTTGACCTCTCGTAGGTCAATTGAACGCAGGAAATTCGTCAGGAATTCCCAGTCGGCTGCGATGTCCTCTCCCCTGCCACCTGAGGGGGCACTTGGGGCTGATGCTGATGCGTCTGGGGCATCAGGGACATCAGGGGCATAAGAGACGGGGCCATTTGACCCCTTGTACATGGGGCATCGGGGCTGCTAGGGTGTGGGAAGGAGGGGCTTTGGCGGCTGACGGGGGCGCGCGGCCGTTTGCGGGTGGAACCTCGCGTTGGTGGTGGGTATGGGGGCAGGAATGAAATCATCCTACTTCTGAATCGGGCGTTTTTCGCTTAAGGGGCCTTCTGTCCCCTGGGCAGCGGCTTGGGGATACCCTGAGGCTTAGGTACCCTCCGCATAAAGAATTTGGGGGCCTTCGAGCACCCCCTGTAGTTGGCCGTGTGGCCAATTTGCATGGGCAGCATGCATGCTGGGGGCTCTTTGACGGTACCTGAGACAGTCCGCCACGCCGTCGCCAGGTCGCCCAGGCTTTTGACGCACCTTGGGCGTCCATAGCAGTTTTGTGCTGAATATATAGCTGGCACCGGTGACATTGCCCCGGTATCCAACTCTGGCTCGCTGGCTCTATGAGGCATGCTGTGAGTTCGCTTATCGCATTTAATTTGTGGATCTCCTTGCTCTCTGGAGCAAAGGGGAGAATGTCCAGTACCATATTGTATGGCACAGACGCCTTCTCGTCACCATTTTTAGAGTGGCGGTACATCCGGTGTGCCTCCAGTACAGGGATGTTTTGACTGACTAGGTCAGCCGTCGCTCTCTCTTTGGAGACCTCTTTCGGGAGGGATCCCCTTAAAACTCAGGAGGCGTTCATCCTCTTGGTCGTATGATACGCGATATTCCTATCGCGCTGAAGGACAGTCAAGCGGCGCGTATCGCCAGAAGACGCTGTGTTAACACGGACGCCGTTTCTAACGGCACCCACTGATATATTATTGATGCGCTAGTCATTAATCATATCTGTGACGATCGTCCATGCATATTTGTCTTGGACGACTTGGGGGGGGCGTCCCCCCTCCGGGCTAGACACTCCTCCATGGCCTCAGGGGCTTCTCTCTGGGGGGCTTTTGCGGGCGACGGCCCTGGAATGGGGGTTCCGTATGGCTCATGTCCTGCTTATATTCTTTAATAAATTCTGGGCATTTCATCCTCAGAAATCCCGTCAACATATTGAACTGTTTCGTCTCCTAAAAGCAATACGCGCAGAACGTATAAACTTTATTTACGCGCGAAAACTAAGGAATGCGATGACGCAACACGGGTCAAGCGTGGGCGTCCAGTTCACCTGTCGCCAACGGTCATCGAAGCGCGGGAGCGCCCCGGTTCGCTAGCGGCGAGACGGCGAGCGGCAGCCTGGCTTATGTAATAACAGTCGCGTCTCGCGACTAGTCGCGAGCGGCGGACGAAACGAAACGAACGACGGCGCGCGGCGGAACGAAATGTATAGGACAGGTATATATATATATATATATATATATATATATACTTGTTATGCAATAAGGATTTATATATAAAATCGGACCGCGCTCTCTCTCTCTCTCTCTTTCTCTCTCTCTCTCTCTCTCGTCACTAACTTATACCTCCCTCTCCACTTCCTCTGGCCCCATTCTCATTACAACCTGGCCATGCAATCTCTAACTTATTCCATAAGTCAATCGTTCGAAAATAAGTTTCACCTACATTTTCCCACTAGCTGTAAATTGGGCCACATCTTTATGTTGCTCAAACAGGGTAAGGACAGTAGGAGAGGGGACAATTATCGCCCGATAACTCTGCTACTCACTCTGTCGAAGACCCTAGAGTTGCTCATACTGAGACAACCCAACCCCCACTCAGAAACGAGCAATTCGGTTTCCGACCCAACCACGGTACCTCTCACTAACTGGTCAGGGTCACCCATTTGCTCGCTGTGACTAGAAACAAAAAAGAATCTGTTGCCGCCGTATTCCTCGACATGCAAAAATCATTCGACTCCGTATGGCATAACGGGTTAATATATAAATTAATCCAAAGCAATGTGCCTAAGCCTCTCGTAAGAGTGATTGCGTAATTTCTCTCAGACAGGAAATTCCAGGTGTGAGTGGACGGGGTCATGTCCAAGAAGAAATGCAGCCCTCTATAACTTCTACGCCGGGGACGTACCTGTTTCCCACAGGGTAACCGCCGCGCTCTACGCGGACGATACAGCGTTCTTCGCCGCGTCTCTGAACGCGAGTCACGCGGCAAAAAAATTGCAGAGAACCCTCGATCTCCTGCCGTAGTGGCTACAGAAGTGGCGGCTGGCGACTAATCCATCATACCAGACAGCGCACCGCACCAAGTATGCTTCAGGTACAGGGCACCACAATACCATGGCGCAGGACAGCCAAGTACCTGGGAGTCGTGCTGGACTCCGGACTCTCAATGGCTCGTCAGGCCATAACCGCCATCTGACAGGCCAGATCAGCCACCGCCAGGCTGACGCCACTCCTACGAGAGAGTGCTATCCCATTGAAAATGAGGATATCACTCTACAACATCCATTTCAGATCGAGGTTAACGTACGCGAGTCCTGCCTGACACCACTTGCTGTGCGAAACGAGGAAGCAAAAGCTCCGCGCCGCCCAGAACAAGGTGTTACGGCAACTTGTTAAAGCTCCAAGGTTTGTGAGAAACCAGACGATACTCAGGGACCTGCGCGTAGAGCCCCTCGACGACTTTGTCGGCAGGCTGTCGCGCAACCTGTTCGAAAAGGCGGACGCGTCGGAGCACGAGACCCTTAGGAGTCTCGTGCCCTGGCACGCCCGCCCCCCGGACAGATATAGCCTGCCGAGGAAGGGGACGGATAATCTCGTTTCCGTCTACCTCCCACACATCCTTGAACCAACCAACCACTAATCTACATTTTATTTTCCACAGGTTTTATATTTCTCTCTCGCCGGACGCTGCAGACGGGCATCGCAGCCGCTACACGGGCGGTTCCGAGTGGGATATGGCAACCCCGTTGCCACTCTCCCGCTAGGATACGGCCCGCCGTTTCTCCCGAGGCAACAACCTCATGGCCCAGAGCCCCTCTTCTCTTTACTTTTGTTTTCTCTTCTCACCTTTACTTTTCCACCAACCACCGTCTTATAAATACAGCGTGCGAGTCGGTGTCTGTCCATAGGGCCATCACAGGAGTGGATCCATACACGGTTCCCAGTTCGCTCTGGGACCTGTGAGAGTGCCCCAACAAATGGACAGACGTCGGTCGTACAAAGATTTCAATAGCCCAGTCACATAAATATATGTGCACACAAACTCAGAGGTCAATGTGACCTCGCATTAACCACAGCCTCATATTGACGAGGTTCGTACCACAAATCTCGGGACCGAGTGCGAAGATGTAACCAGTAGTAAGTTTCACCTAAAACCTTAGCTAATTCTTAGTACTTAAATACCGGAGAAGGTAAATAAAATATTCAGTTATAAATAAAATGTTCCGAGAAAACTTATCTTCTTCATTACAAATGTGGGAAATGGAGCGAAAGGAGAAGGAGAGATGTGTAAGGGAGAGAAGGACAGGAAGATTCGAAAGGGATTTTGACTTCTAATGCAAGGAGGATGGGTACACGTTGAACGAGGCTATCTGATTATAAAATAAGGGAATTAGTTCGTGGTGCTTATCCAGAGCCTCAGTAGTCTACTGGTTAGCACTTCGGGCTTCGGGTGGTCCTGGTTAGGTCCCTTCCATGTACCAACGAGTTTTTTTTTTCGTAATTTTCCTGAGTGCTCTTACGATGAAGAAAAACACCGTGAGGAGACCCGGATTCGTGTAATGAAATTGACCAAGGATATAGTATTAGGGTTCGGCCTAGTTCCCTGCTTGCAGAGGTTGGGTGACAGTCACCTTGTGTAAAAGCTGACACCCTCGCTAAACCCCCTAGGCTCGATATCATCTGATATAGAAGCGGGATAATTATTGGTCCAGAAAGGAGTGTTTAAAGTGCTTTATCTTGATCTTTTTCTATCCAACATATAACATAAATGTATTTTTCCATTCCGAGTTATTTTTTGAGATTTTGTTACTCACAATTTAAACTTATCTCGCTACGTTAAGAGGAGCGCTAAAAAGTTTTCACATTTTTTCCTTCGTACCCGCGGGAATAATAAAATATCATCTGCCTTCCCTTTTATGATTAAAGCTTTAGCGCTTAAAATATCATTATCTTATTGTATTTTAAGGCGATTTATTTTTTTATAGTATAGGGGGACAAACGAGAAATCAAAGCCTTTCTACGACTACCAATGCCCATGAACACCGGCATAAATACTACAGCAATGCGTTGACCTCCTTTTCACTTTCCCCCCAATGGACCATCGGCTACTCACAAGCCACATGAAAAGCGACACCGTAGATGTCACTTTACGGCGGTAACAAGAGAGCGAGAGGTACCTCCCCGGTCGTGCTGGCCTAATTCCGCTGCAACGCAGCATGACACTACCTCTTACTAATGAAACATGATTTCATTGAAATCATATTTATGTTGAGAGTTTCATGTATTCATAGAGATGGAATAATAATTATATTTTTTTACTTGTGTGGTAGTGCCTTGGAGCATTTCTGCTGAATTGACACGGTACTACCGGTATGATCTCTCTCTCTCTCTTTTTTTCCGGAGGGACCTACTACTAATTCGCGGTGCTTGTCCAGCCTTAACAGTTCGAATGACTACGAAAGACTTTTGTATCTTCAGGTTTAGGGAGGCGATAGGTGGACAGACCCCCCTCTTTTCCCGCAGATGGGAAGAGACAAACCGGAATTTTATTGTGGGTGTTACCCTATGGTAATTATTATTGGGACCGAAAAGGGGGAATCGGTCCCCCTCCCCATACAATTGGACGGCGCGCGCACGATGCCGTTTAAGTTGCGGTGTTTAATGTTTGGCTTATCAGAGGAGGTCGGCCTCCTCACCCCCCACCCCCCCCCTGACGGGTGGGGTTGATTTGCGCTACAAATCGACAAAAGCCGTGTTCTTGATTTATTTATTATTATTAGAGCTCTCTACAGTCGCGTTTTTTTATTGCTACAAATCTAAGCTCTCAACTTACGGATTCCAACCCGGGCTCGTTTCCGTAAGCGGTGTGTGAGTTTGTTATTCTGTCAGTCATATGTGTTATAACAGTGTCTCGACCGGTACGAGCGGTGGGTATAGTATTGGTTCTAGCAGGAAAATGCATTTACGCACCTCTCTCTCTCCCTCATGCTATTGCTACAAAATGACAGTAATTGTCGCCATTCTCTCTAGACCCGATTATTACTCAGATTTTGACAAGAGTGAATGCGCTGGAAAAAGGCGATGGGAATTCAGGAACATTATGTCAGTACCCCATAGTTGTTGTTTGGGTTATATTATATATTGTCTTAAAGGATTTGATAGCGACATAACAAATAAGTATATTGTAATTTTAGGAAGACGCAGTGTCATGCTACACATGAGGAGCTACCACCTCCTGTCATGCATTATTCAACGGTACTAGTCCCATGCATAACATAGAAGGGCGACGCACCGCCATAGTAATTATGTGGATGTTCATGAGCGTCGGTAGTCATAAAAAGGCTCCGATTTCTCGTTCGCCCCCCTATTCTATAAAGAAATGTTTATAGTACTAAAATAAAAAAGTGAGGAATATTACAATATATACTTTTTAGTCAAATTTGAATTAAAAATGTATTAAAACTTAAAAATGATGGTAAATATTATGCTTTTTATAGTATATGCATGAAATATCCGACAAAGTGGACTCCTAAGTCATTGGAAACATTAAAATGCGCCATTACAATTAGTCTACACAACTATGTCTTTATAAATTTATTTCTATAAAATAGGGTGGCAAACGTGCAATCAGAGCTTTTTCACGACTACCGACGCCCATGAATATTGACACAATTAATATACCGATGCTTTGGCCACCTCCCCCCCCCACCCGGCAAGGACCACCGGCTACTCACAAATCGCATGAAACGCGACTCTGAATGTATTTACGGCGGTATGATGTGAGCAAGAGGTACATAGTTCAGCATGCCACTACCTCTTGCTAATACTTGCACTACCTATGTCTTAAAAAGCATGTAACATTGGTGACTCTCAACACTTTTAGTTTTCGAAATTTTGTAGGGACGAAGTAAATGACCTTTCGCTTTTAAGTTCCACGATTTTTAGTAAAGAAATTCTAATTCGCTTTTCCTCTCTAAATTTGGTTACAAATACATGTAATTTTTCCACATGTAATGCGTATTATTCTGTCAGCTATGTCGGTATTGTTTATAGAACAGAACACAAGTTCATATACAAGTCCGCGTGTTTGTTCAGAGCTTCATTGTATTATCTGAGTATCGCCTTCTGTTTGGTTACGCAGCCGTGCATTAATGTACGACGGACATGTCCTTCGTGGAAGCTGTTTATTTAAAACGTCTACATTCTTGTAAGCTGCCTCATGTCTGCCCCATGGTCTAGTCGTAAGATTGTTCAACGACACTTGCGAGGTCCTGGTTTCGAGTAACGGGCCGAACAACATGTTTTTGAGATATTTAAGTTTCTGAAAACAGTCCGAAGTCGGGAGTTTGGCACTGTTACACCCCGTGCTTCTGAGAGCACGACAATTTGCCGGTTCTGCGTTTGACTCCTCGCCGTTGGCTAGTCTCTATAGAGATTGACGCCGTGGCCGAGATTCGGCTTGGTTGATGTTATTT
Source organism: Eumaeus atala (assembly GCA_017140195.1). Lineage (NCBI taxonomy): Eukaryota > Metazoa > Arthropoda > Insecta > Lepidoptera > Lycaenidae > Eumaeus > Eumaeus atala. The sequence continues at coordinate 53,252 of JAFELO010000279.1, read as the reverse complement.
TTGTACGCAGTAAGTATTTATGGAAATCGCAAATTTAGCATTAGTACCATGCTGCGATGCAGCAAAATTGGGAACAATCTTGGTTCCACTCACAAGGTATTGCTGCAAAATGATAAATATGCTGTCCCGTTTCATGTGGTTTGTGAATATTCCGTTACCCATTCTGTTACTTATGTCATTATTTTAATAACCACCGTAATGTGTAACTTAAGGGGGCAAAATAAGAAGGCTCCATCTCCTTTGTGCCACCTTATTAAAGAAAATCCCTCTAACTCAAGTTTACTTGCACGACCGTGGCGGCCGGATGACACTACGCTGCAATGCTCAAACGCTCTTTAAGGACCAAAACTATTCCATACAACTTATTGATGACTTACGTCTACTCGAATTAAGTCCACCCAAGACCATTGCTGTAAAGCTTTTAGACCTCGGGATAGTTAATCCGTAAAAGTAGGTTTATTGTAAACAATACAACTTATTTAATCTCATACAAAAACAATCTATACGAACGCGTCCATCTCAGGAAATACTGGCCGTATTTAAGAATATTGTTGTGTTGAATAATCCATTTATCTTGAAAGTCTATATGCTATATATCATGACGCTACGACTAACTGGGCCGGAATTACACGGGTGAACCGCGGGGTGATGCTAGTAAAGTATGAATGTTAACACGAATGTGTGTACTCTGAATATGTTTGTGTTTAAATATACATAAACATACACATCGTTTGTACAAAACCCACCACCCCCCTCCATGCCAGAGTCGGGGGATGAGGGACCCCGCAGTGTCTGGCCATGATAATAATAGTTAAATGACCTGTTTTAAGCATTCTCATATCGAGATGCGTCTCTCCCATAGGTTTTACTTTGCCCCGGCAGCTTCACCTTTTCACATTCACACTGAATATTTGTTTTGTTATACCTTCATCTGCTATTGTTTCAACCAACGAGTACAAAAATGAGAAAGACTACTTCTCATTTTGGCATTGAACTTTGTTTTTGTCTATACTAGGGGGACCCATAAAGCATATAAAAAGACTTAAGGTTAGAATATTAACTTACCTAAAGTTAGAAATAATAGTTGCCCGAAATAATAAATAATAGTTAAAGTTATTATTATTATAGTATCATTATATTATTCAGATTATTCTGAACACGCATTACATTTTCCGGGATTGGAATGTGCCCGAAGAGGCCATAGGCCTGCCGCCTATGACATCATGGGCCTCAGTACCTCGGCTAATCGTGAGTGTTCTAGTATATCTACTGGACTTACCAGTTGTGGATGTTCTAGCACACCTCTGCCTACCGATATGTTCAGGGATAATAGGCGTGAAGGTACTTTTTTTCTAAGTTAGAAATTACAAAGTATTTCAGAATGTAGAAGCAAACTCTTGAAACAGGGACTCCAATTGCGTGTTTTTTCAACAAACAAGCATTAATTTGTCTGCGGTATATTTGTTAAGCATATTGTTGATTCACAATAACAAATATTAACAATTTGTATCCATTTATCTGTGAATACTCAGATATTTGCGATTTTATAAATATTAGCATAATAATATAACAATAATAGTAATATCTGTGGACTTATCACACCACGTTAGCCTAGCCCTGTGCTAAGTACCGTAAGTACTTGTGTTACAGGCATTAGACAACGGAAATACATTTAAGACTTTTATTATAGAAAGACATATAATACATATATAAACATCCGTGACTTAGGCGGGATTCGAACCCGCGGCCCCTGGTGTAACACGCGGACCAATCGCCACGTTACCAACTGAACCAGCCGGTCGTCTAGCAGACCATACCATGAATATAAGCTAACATGAACTCTTTTGTAAACTAAACATGGCGCCTGGCGGTAACAAAGTATATGTAGTTCATTGATTTCAGATCATTCTAATGGTAGCTTGAAACATTTCCACCGCGCCAAACGTAAATTTCATAGCAGTTCATTGGCTGGATGGATACTACGAGAACATTTTCATAAGCATCAGGGACTTGCAGGAAATAATTCCATTGGCTGCATGTCTCTACAGCCAATCAAAGAATTTATGCGTTAGCCGCAAATCAGATCAGTGTTTATTGTCATTATTTTAAGAATATATGCACACCGCATGATACCGTTAAAATCTCGCGCGGCCAAACGTCATAGACGAGTCCGGGCTTCCGCTATACGGGCAAGTGTCGACCGCCTGGTGTAGATAGCCTTGTTATTCTAGTAAGAATTTAAAAACAACTAGGTAAAATTTTAGATACCTTTGTTATACCTTGTTTTCACAGTTCCACAACCGCTCTATGTTCACACAAAGTCACACTCATATTCTTTCATGCCGCACCATCTTAGTCTTCTTTCTACCACCAGTTGTATTAAAATATTGAGCCCTAGCAACATCACAATTGACCTCACTCGGTACTTCCGATCCGACACGACTTAGAAGTCTTCGAGAAAATAGCACATGTATTCCTTAAAGGCCGGCAGGGCGTCTGCAAGACTGTCAATAGGTTGCGGTAGTCACTACACACCTGCTCGTTTGCCCCCTACCTCATAAAAGAAATCGTTGAGGCCTACTATATACTTAAGTGACATTTTCGTCTTATTGTCTACATAGAATCATTACCTGTTTTATTATAATTGGTTACATACAACCTGCCACATCCTAAAATTCACGTCGTATAAAGTACATCGAATTTATTTCAAGATAAATATTAATTCCTCAAGCCTCACGAGAAATATATCAGGTGAGGTTAGTAAAGTTATCTCTCCACCATCCATCTCCCCTGAGAGAGGAATAAAATGTGTTTGCGAATCGCATTACGCTTCTATCAATGTTGGGTAACAAGCGGGCTGTGAGTTGTAAACAATATCGAAAACGGTACGGCATTATCAATTCATGTCATGAGCTTGTGATCAGTGAAAGGATGCACAGAATTGCTCAGCGTGTGCGCCTTCAATTTAATTAAACTCTCAATTTTTCTGAACGGAATGATAAAAATCATGAGAAGAAATTATTCTCTATTTACCATAGTGATGATTACCTACATAATATGATGTATTAACTATATTAACCATAGTTACTAAAATACAAGAGGAAGACATAATAGTTCTCAAATCAAATACTTCTGGTTTTTAAATTTACATTTTTAGATTTTCCATTCTATTTATTATTCCTTCTATCGATTTTTATATTACCTCCACTACATTCGCATGATTGTTACGAAGATACGTTCCCTTCTATTTAAGAACGATCCAAGTCGAATGGCTTAGTTATGTAAGACAATCTATGGTGAAAGGGAGAAAGTTGGTTGAGATTTAATTGCGCCAATCGTGTTCATTCAAAATTAATTCAGATCTTAGCGCTGTATTAATTAAACTTAGTCGAAGTTTTCGCCTGAGCCTATGCAACATCACAACTCGCTAACACTTCGGGAACACGCAGAGTTTGTATACACCGTGTCAAGTTTATTGTATAAGGGACGGTTAGAATTATACGGAAATTGAAACGTTGGTTCGGTCGATGTTATTACAGTGTAAGGAAATTTATTGAAAGCACATCCTTGGGGAAGTGTGTTGTTACAAGATGTAGATAATAAATGATGAAATGAGTTTCATTTTATACAATCATTTCAATTAAGAATACTGAGTTTGTTTCACCGGTTCATCTCAGGTCTAGGTAAAATTGATAATAGGAATAAATTGTGTACCTAGAGCACTTCACTTAGCACTTCTCTATAAAGCTAAAACCCCAAAAAAGAAGACAATGGATGGCTGTGTTTTGCCAGTCACACTTCCGTGGCTCAGACACATATGCACTCACACTGCACGAATGATGTCTATTAAAGTATATTGTTTCGAATAAGGGACTAAACCGCATCCACCTAATATTCTCTGATGATGCTATATCGCACTTAGTGCTTCTTAGTAGCTTGCTAATCCTACTAATGTTTAAAAGAATAATATGTATTTTTGTTAGTGAAAAACTAACAAAAATACATATTATTCTTTACTAATCCCATTTGGATACAAATTTACCATATACAGGTAACAATCTCATATAACAAATATTTTACTCACTAACCCGGAAAAAATGCTTTCGTAAGATAATCGCTTTAAGCGAGTGAAACCGTGAAACTCTGGTAAATTTTTGGCTGTCGAATTTAATGAGAAGCGTCCGTCGATTAAACTCGCGACGCGTTTCGATTTACCGTTTCATTGTTCAAAACTATCAGACGGACATTGATTTTATACTACTAAGTATTTTCCATTAATTTTTTTAGCCAATATCACTTTATACATAAAATTGTTATATTTTTTTACTGAAGTCAAAAAAAAGTGCAGGTTCTTTGTACTATTAATTATTATTTTAAATTTATATACTGGTTGTAATAAAATTAACAGAAATTTATGAACTGAAAGAAATTCTGAAATCATTATTTATTTAATATGCCAAGAAATTAAAAAACATTTTCATAACTGAATATGTAAAAAAATACTTTGCCTATATTTACCACGACGACGACGACGTTTCTTTTGTTTTAAGTTCATTTGTGTGTTATAAGCGGACACTACAATTTTATTTGACTTCATTTGTGTGTTATAAGCGGACACTACAATTTTATTTGACTTCATTTGTGTGTCATAAGCGGACACTACAATTTTATTTGACTTTATTGTATTGATTATTAACAGATGGGCCAAAAGACATAAGTGACGCATCATCATCTTGCTGGTTTGGTTGAAAACCGATGCCGGGTGCCATGTTTACATCAAACCGTTTTGACACTCCCTTGGGCCTGGGCTATTTTTGTATGTTTTTTTTGTCCTAACGTGATATTGTTATTGTCAAAATGTGATATTGTTATTGTACTAATGTGATATTGTTATTGTACTAATGTGATATTGCTATTGTACTAATGTGATATTGTTATTGTCATTATGTGTAAATATGTTCTTGAGCTTTGCTATTTTTGCCTCTCGTGATGTGAGCAAATAACTGATTTCTTTTATTTCTTTCTTTCTATTTACTGTATGAGGATGCTAGCGACCGGTCAGAAAACGTCTGGTCCTCTTAGACCCATTTCTGTCACAAATAAAAACAACGCCACATGTGTGTGGATGTTCATAGACAGCAGTTTCTTAACCAAAGACCCTGACTGCATGTTTACACTACTGTACTTAACTAAAGACCCTGACTGCATGTTTACACCACTGTACTTACCTAAAGAACCTGACAGCATGTTTACACCACTGTCCTTAAGGCATTAATATTATAAATGACAAATTTTTTATGTATTCTTTCACACAAAACCTGCTCAACAGATTTATTTGAAATTTTGCACAGATATAGACTAATATCTCAACTTTTGTCTCAAATGATAATAGATCCCTTAGGATATTTTTCTATTTATTCCACTCTGCAATGAACATCGACTTCATGAAACCGAAATAAGCATTTCAGTTCTTAGTTCGAAAACTTTCATTGACTATTTAACCTCAATTTGAAGGGAGAATTTAAATATGGAAAAGAATGGCAGTGGGTTGAAGCTGCAAGGGTCGATGGGAGCAGTCCGAAGTGCTAAATTGTGTGCTTTTACAGAGAGCCTTTCAACTTTATCCAAATCTTTTTCGGGGGGACCTACTACTGTTGGCGACGCTGTAGTCTTCGCCTTTACAGCTAGCGAACAGTTTTGTGGTATACAATTTCGTGAGACGAAAGTACCATAATTGGGAAGAGATGTACCGGGTTGTTTGTGGGCGTATAGTAATTATATTCAGGGCCAAAAGTGAGAGTCAGTCCCCCTCCCCAAACTAGAGGGGCGGTGCGCTCACGATACCGTTAGTGATATGGAAACATGGATAAAGATAATTGAGCTCCTTCATTGTTTGGCTTATCTAAGGTGGCTGGCCTCCTCCCCTCCTCTGATGTCGGGGTTTGATTCGCGCTCGAATCAGCTGAAACTGTTTTAATAATTTAATTTATTACTAGAGCTCCCTAATTATCACGAAGCTTTTTATAATAGTTTGACCATATTGCCGAAGTTGCGCATGTACGTGATAAGGTAGGCTTTTAATAAGTTTTTAGTTTTATCGAACTGCTCAGCAGTGCACGCGTCATAGTAGGCAAAGCCACAGGACAGATTCCTACAAATATTTGCACTGGTGATATATAAAAAAATCCTACTAATAGCTATTAAAATTGCGAAAAACTGTATCTCTGTTATATGTCCTGTAAAAAGGAAAGGAGGGTAGCGCATAGGCGTAGTAATTATGCGGATGTGCACGAGCGTCGACAAACGGCCCTGACTTCTCCTTTGTCCCTCTACACTATAAAAAGAAAACACAGAATGTGTACGTGAACCTGGACGCCATATTATTATTAAGACAATGCAGGTAAGTAAAGTGTGATTTTCTAAGAGCATTACAAAATGTTCTAATATAATGCACGGGCAGTGTTGCACTGCGTCTGATAAACAAATTAGCACATTACAAAATACACTTTAGTGTGAAAACCTAAACACAATATAAGTAGCTTCACACTTTTCATATTTTCATATTAATGCGCTGCGGTACAGTTGTTAACATTTCCCTTGGACTCTCTGCAATAAAATGAGAATATTTTCATACGAAATAGCTTATAAATCATATGCACGTCCACATAATATTCAACCGCCGGTCAGACGTAAGAAGAAACGGCGTAATAAACATAACAAGATATGAATTGGATTTTGTGGTGACAATTAATTTTACAATAGAATTATTTGCAGTGTATTTGATTACTTATATATTTGTAGTACACATAGCGAAGTGCAAAAAACACTCGGTTCCTGTTATCTTAAAAAAGTGATACGATTGTTTTGATGCTCTATGAAATACATTGAATAATGAACCTATTATACTCTAGTTATAAATTTAAATGGAATATAAATTAATTTAAATGAAATGTACCGACTAACACATAATTCCACGATATCCAGCTATTGGTCCATGATTATTTGAAAAGAGGCGATAAAAGGGACTGCGAGAGGACAGAACATATACGTGGAATTGCCGTGTTGGCCCTGCAAGATAACATTCAAATATCCAAAGAAGAGACAATGAATTAAGGAATATTTATTATTTCTGGCGGTGGCTCATTGGAGATGAGGTCCATTGATGCTAAAGGAAGGCAACGCATCTTTCTAATTTACTAAACATACGTTATCTTGGCCTTCCGTTATAGTGTTGGTGTAGTGACATGCTGCATTGCATCCGATTTGGGCAGACGCGACCGGGACGAAACCTTTCGCTGGAATAGGAATTTTAGGAAGAGGTAGTGCCATGCTGCATAGGACGGGGTAGTGCCATGCACAGTGCATGACCCTACATCCTCTATGTAACGGAATTGGGTCGGCACGACCGGCGAGGTATCTCTCGCTCACATAATACCGCCATTAAGTGATAGCTTCAGGGTCGTTTTTCGTGTGGTTTGTGATCAGCCGGTGGCCCATATGGGGGAGGGAGGAGGGCAACGCATCGGCATAGTAATTATGTGGATGTTTATGGGCGTCGTAAAAAAGGCTCCGATTACTCGTTTGCCCCTAATTCTTAAAAAAAATGATTTCATACAAATGGGTGTTGGATACGACGAGATGGCTAATTATTTGAGTTGTTTTACTTATATTTGAATGCGTAAGGCGTATTTGTATGGAAATTCGAACCCAAGAAGCTAACAATAAAACAAAACAGTAAATGGAACCGCGTAAATCAGAAATATTACAAGAATCCGTATTTCTTTACAAAAATGTAAACTGGCGTAATTATGAAATACCATGGGCGGGAAGACATAGAGCAGTTAGCGTTAACTGCTTCAAACTTTTGTAATTCCTCCGAGTTTTTTGGTGCCAAAAAAACTCGCAGTAGATCTTTCTTGCCTCGCTTCTGAATTGAATGAGGTATAAATTTTATGTGGTCCTAGTGCCGAGAGGGGTAGGAATTTTAAAAAAGGAACCACTAAAATATGGAACAAGGATTCATAAATGCAAGTTTTAGTAATGGCAGCTGATTTGAGCTGGTATGACGGGGGGACTTCTCAAGCAAATTACACCACCGTAACATGACGGCTGCGCATGGTGGTGACTAGCAAAACTACAATAAAACTAATACGTACATATTAAGTTACACAGAATTTTATGTCATTATTTTTGGATAATATTCACACCACTTGATACTGATAGAAACTGGTGCGGCTAAAGGTTGAAGTACGAAAAGGAAAAATACTCGCGAGTAGCGGCATCCTGTATACTAAAATCGATAATAATCTAAAAGTACCCTTAATCCCAAAATGAATAAATACATTGGGATAAACCCTGGGGTTTGAGTGGACCCGAGAAACATACCTAGTTTTTAAATACCTCATAATAGAGAGAGATTTACAGTGATTATTATGAAGGCAGTGCAATGGTACAGTCGCATACAACAACGAGTACATTCTAATACATCAGAACACAAAAAAATTCTTACGCAATACAGAGAGACATAAAATAAAAAGTTGTTTACGGGAAGATGTTCTGCTACGTTCTTTGTTTCGGTTACGGCGTAACAAAAGTAATGAAACCATCTTCGGCGCATAAATATTTTATTAGATAAAATAAGCTTCAAGTCTCGACTCTGGTTTTGTTACGAGGACGAACCTCCAGACGATTTTATTATTTTTATGATATTATAAATTAGTGCCAATGAATTTTTCTGCACTCATGATAATAACTAAGAGATTACCCCCATCCCTCCCCCCTATACAGACCAACCATTTCTCACCACTTACTTATAGACTGAATAAAAAGAAAATAAGGTATAGAAGAAGCTGTAAGTTTGTTTTTTAGGTAAAAGTTATTATTTTAGTTTAAACCGAAATATATGAAAATTTATGAGCAAAACTTTAGCCTAAAGGTCAAAATATTAAGTGTCCTCTAACCGCTTGGAAAAAACAACAGGATTCAGAAAATTCTTTCATACATACATTCTTTTAAATATTACTACAACGTAATTGCCCGTTGGGTTTGTGTTTTGGCGGGATCAGGTGTCACTTTCATGCCTGGCATCACTCAAGCTCTGAGCCGCGCTGTTAACAGAACAAATACTCGTTATGTCATAATGTACCGAAAGGTGTGTTATTTTACACAGAGTGTATTCCTTATACGAAATTCCAATTTTTAAATTACGAATATGAATTTCAATATAGATTACATGAAGTAAAATTGCGCTGTAGGTTATCATGTTGTAATCCTTACAGTAAGTAAGTGAACCTGAAACAAATACATACCAAATAATAAGTAATTGACAGGGAAACACGTTATACTAGCTTTCTTGTCCACACATCCTTTTTTCGCATTTGACTAAACATTTTTAAATAGTTTTTAACGTGCATTGGATTCATAAGTACTTAATTCCTATATTTTGTTAATTTACTTATCCAATAACATTAATATCTGAAGTTACTAACATGGTAAGAGAAGTAGATTTATGAAATACTATAACACTTGAATTGTGGAAATAGTATATAAAGTGTATCTATTTATACACTTTCTATACTATTTCCACAATTATTTAATTTATATTAATACGACCGTTTCCGACTTATCATCATCATATAAACCTGATGAAGGTAAATAAGGGAATCTGAAGGAAAGGTAAATCAGGGAACTTGATAAGTGGAAACAGGTCGTACATATCAATCAAAATTAAATGATTGTGTAAGTGGTATTTAAAATGTATTTATTGTTTCAAGTGTTTTAACATAGATTTCAATCAAGAAGTGATAATACACTGAACCATTAAACCCACTATGAGATAAAATATATTACGAACAATATCAAATGGAAATATAATAATAAATTTGAGAAGAATCGTTCATCATATACCTATAATGGTTTTGGATATGACAACGTCAAGGTATCAGGTCATAATAACGTTCTGAGCCATAAGAATTTTCTAAATTTGCGGAGGCTGCGAGCGAGAGAGCGTAGCCATTCGCCACATTCATTTCATATTACGATGCATTCATTCTTAGATCAATTAGGGAATCGTTATCAGGTAGGATCGGTTTATGGGAGATATAGCCCGTAACACAATTTTATTCTAAACAACCTGTTTTTTTACTTATTATGTTTACGCGAATGTTACTTATTACGATAAAATTACTTTTACGAATTTTATAATTATGTAACTACTAATTTATAATTATATAATACTTAATTATATAACTAGCCCGACATTTCAGAAGCTTTACAACAACCGTGGTCAAGGGTGGATTGAGATGACAGATGTTCTGATGACACAAAATTTTAAAAGTACCAGAAGAACTATTTTGTTGTTCCGATTAACGCAAATAGTACTTATTATATCTTGCTGTCTTGAGTTTAGTTTTGGATTTGACTATGCTTATGATTGGATCCCGCTATAAAATCAGTAATCAGTTTTTTTACTCTAAAATTTACAGTTAGAGTATAAATAACTATTGTATTGGAACCAGTTTTTTCTCCGAGCTTTGCATCGGGAGTATAAATAACAATTATATTTTTACCAGCATTTTACTCCAAACTTTACAGCGTGAGTATATATAACTACAGTATTTTAAACAGTTTCTTTACTCTAAACTCTCTTTACAGGGGGAGTATTAATAACTATTGTATTTTAACCAATTTTTCAGTGAAAACTTTGCAGCGTGAGTAAAATACTGTACTTTAATCAGTTTTTTTATTTTAAGATTAACAGCGAGAGTATAAATAACTATCAACACACCACGCTGTGAATGCGAATAGCAAGCCTTTACGATTTGTTGGCAACGACTTCATGCAATCTGAAGCTAATGAGAAGTTAAAGAGCACATTTATTCAAACTAACCACGGTTTCACGTAAAGTGAATTCCAAGGGTCTTGTTGTGCACAGTCTTTTATTGTCGCGGCAGTACGGCTCAGTAGCCTGGGGTGAACCCAGAACCCTTGGGAAAAACCAATTGAACTAAAGGGGGTTGGTCTTTGTACCCCTCTTATAAGACGAGGGGATTCAATATCACGACGCGCTATTGCGGACAGTGCAAGGGGCAAGGCTGGGAGCATCACTCGGTGGTTTTAGCGAAACTTCGCGGTGGTTTAAGTGGGTATTGGGCACTATAATATGCCGCGAGCCCCACACACCGTTGACTCTACCCAGGGCCGGTGATGGCGCGTGAATGCGTTTCCCCGCATCATTAGAAAATACCCGAAAGTTTCCCCTTGTTCCATGAATTAGTATTAGTATTTTGTTGTGCTGTAAGATATTAACTCTTTCACTCATCAGCTGATATAGAACACAAGAATACACTTACCCACCTCCACCCACGCTCCTACCCACTGTGATGTAGAGACATGTGAGACCTTCCCGAAAGAGCTAGCGGCCTTCTTGTCCACCAAAACCGTATGCATCGCAAAGGAATTAGCATCGTCCATGTATACCCCAAGCAGCTGGGTCACAGATACACTCGCGATCGAAGCACCATTTATCCTTATGGTCGGTCCGCTTTTTAAAACGCCCCTGAATTGTCATAGTCTGGGACTTAGCTGCGGAAAATGTTAGCCTATTACACGTCCCCCAATCCGATAGCGTGAAACATTTCTGTTCCATAACGGCGCGCGACGGTCCCTCGATCGCAAGCATCTAATCGTCTGCGTATGCCACAAAACTCTTCCATAGTGTGGGGCCCAATACCGAACCCTGGGGTCATCCCATTATTAAAACCTTCCAAAGCGTGCGGTGACCAAGAAATAACTTAAGAGAGTCCGATAGATATTCGAAAAGATGTCGGTAGGACAACACACTAACACAAGTACACAATATGTTACGAAGTAATGAGCCGATGCTAAAGAAACGGGCTGGCATGACCAGCGAGTTGTAACCGTTGTAAGTAGCCGGTGGCCCAATGGAGGAGAGGAGGAAAGGAGAGCAACTCATCGGAATGGATACTATACGGATTTCCATGGGTAGTAGGTAGGTAGTAGTAGGAAGGCTCCCAATGTACGTTTACCCCCCCACCCAAATACTATAGAAATACAAGATAATTTGTACAGATGCGATGAGAAATCCACAAATTAGGACCGGTTGAATTATTGATAGTTTATACGAATTGTAAATATATTTAACGTTCAAACATTTTCATACGCAAATATTGACGCGACACGTATCAATACGCCTACACAATATACACACACAGTACAAACATTTTCAGATTTTGATTAACAACTTGTTTAACCATTGTTGCTGGCCCAGACCAGCCAATTACGTAAGGCGTACTTTTTCATAGCATAAGGGGGCAAACGTGAAATCGGAGCTTTTTGATGACTACCGACGCCCATTAACATTCGCATGACACTCACGCAGATGTGTTGCCCTCGTATCATCCGCCCCAATGGGCCGCCAACTGCTTAGAAACCGCACGAAACGTTACAGCGACGCTGTCAGTTTATGCTGGTATCAGGTATCGACCGGGGAAGTACTTCACCTGTCGTGGCGGCCCAATTCTGTTGCATAGGAGGAAGTAGTGTCGTGCACCATGCATGGCACTACCTTCACCATGCAGCACGGCACTAACTCTTCCTACTACCTACTCTGTATCAGTAACTCTACTTTGCTTTTATCTCGCATGTCCACAGGTCTCATGTACTACTCTGCCTCATAGTGCCATGCAACATTGCAGATATCACGGTGTATGCTACGTGCCTGTGGCCGTCTCTTCTGCACGCGACCGCAAAGTTTCGGATGTGTTTTTGCGTTAAGTGCGGTTTGTGACAATACGGCGGCCCATAAATAAGAAACTAAGGCGCCACGTCTGCATAATGGTTATGCGAATATCTATGAGCATCTACACTTACCAGCCGACTCCCTTACACTAAAAGTGAAAGAGTAAATCGCAACTGCATTAGTATTAAAGCAAATGTTCATGGGCGTAGGCACCAAGCGGTGCCGCTGCCACGTGTGTCCCTATAGCATAAAGAACACGCACTGACAGACACGACTTAGTAACTCTATATCGCTCCTATAATACCTGTACTAATGGAAATACCGGACGTGAAAGTATATTATTGGTAATGTAATATGCAATCGCAGTACACGAGGGGCTCGTAAAATGCACATAAACTGGCGCACACCTCGTGGTAATTGAAAACGCAGGGAGTGTCCTCATATCACAACCACATGAACCTCACTTGCTTATCTTTACACTTTGACTTTGTATCGCTTTGTATAAAACGATATTGTCAATATAATTATTACTATCATATCATAGTTGCTTGCGCTAGGTACACTACAAAAGCGCACGCTATACTTGGCTGTGCGGTACGGTACCGCGGTAGAATTACCGCGGTACCGTATCATGCACACTTCTGCGTGATAATTGAAAACTTAGGGATTGCCCTCTTAAATAACAACCGCACGGACTTTACCTGCTTATCTTTACACTTTGACTTTGTAAGACTTTGTATAAAACGAAATTGTCAATATAATTATTACTACCATATCATAGTTGCTTGCGCTAGGTACACTACAAAAGCGCACGCTATACTTGGCTGTGTATTCTACCGCGGTACCGTATTATGCACACTTCTGCGTGATAATTGAAAACTTAGGGATTGCCCTCTTAAGTAACAACCGCATGGACTTTACCTGCTTATCTTTACACTTTGACTTTGTAATACTTTGTATAAAACGAAATTGTCAATATAATTATTACTATCATATCATAGTTGCTTGCGCTAGGTACACTACAAAAGCACACGCTATACTTGGCTGTGTATTCTACCGCGGTACCGAATCATGCACACTTCTACCTGATAATTGAAAACTTAGGGATTGCCCTCTTAAATAACAACCGCATGGACTTTACCTGCTTATCTTTACACTTTGACTTTGCATCACTTTGTATAAAACGAAATTGTCAATATAATTATTACTATCATGTCTTGGTTGCTTACGTTCATAATAATAAAACTTAAAAAACAATTCCGATGCATGCACTTTCACAGATACTGCTGTACATGTAAAAGTGAAGCCAATAAGTAGATATTAATAATAGTCCATTAACAAATTTACTGCACAAATTACAGGAACATAAACATAACAATCACAGCACAAAATTATAACACAAAGGTTTCTTAATTAATTTATTAAATTGAGCAGCAGGTGAAGTCACCCGGTTTTTTAGTCCATGTGAGTCAGATACTCCCAATCCACAGCTTTGGATTGGGGATTCATAATGGATTATTTCAGGGAAAATAAAAAAGCTTTGATATTGACAAAAATGCCTTACTTTGATACTAAAATGATGAGCCAGTTCGAATAATTAACAAAAGAAGAAAAATCTAATTGTCCATACGATGAATACAACACAATGTGTAAATACGTAGTGTGTAACTATTTATATTCCAAGCTATATATCATATTTATGTATAAGTTGATATACATGGCCGACTTAACTTTCCGATTCATGTAAACTGAAATGTTAAATACCACCAAAAATAATGAATAAGTAATAGACTGTAAAAAATACTTATAAAGAACTCGATATAACACTTTTTATATGGTATAGGAGGACAAACGTGCATTCGGAGCCTTTTTATAACTAGCTACGCCCAATAAACATCTCCATACTAGGTTGACAATGGTACTTTTATTATAATTATTGGCTGTAGACGCAGTAAGTAAATGTACTAAGTGTATGTGCTACGGAGGTCCACGGACACCTTTACCAACACGGACACCGATTTTCATATAAAACATAATATTTGAGTTTACTATTTAATAAGGCAATTGGGAACCTTAGGTTGATGATAATTAGTGTTTTTATTAATATAAAAAAATAGATGGAAATAGATCACTCAAGAAAATGAGCCCATTCGAGAAGTCTATGTTTGTCGCCTTAGCAAGCGTAGCATTGCTAATTGCCGGAGGAGCATAAAAATGGATGAAAAATAGCTATCTCAGGGTTGGCATCTGTTAATCGACGAATATTTTTGACAATATGTCAAAAAAAATTAAACAGAACTTTTCACGACAATTATTCTGAGTGTATTTTGGAAAAATATTTCTGTTTTTTTCGTCTTACTTTCTCTATTTCTCTCTCTATAAAGGGAATGAAAATCAAATAGAAAAATAAAAAATTATAAATAAAAGGAAACTTATTGATATTTATTTCGCGGATAAAACTCCGGGCCGGGCTAGTTCATAACATTATTGACTTCATAAAGTTTCATTTTGCCAACTTCACGAATACTTGCACCATAAACGTGCGCAAACATTTCTCTACGTCACGTTCAGAAGTTCAAATGCTGATTTAGTGGACGTCTATAAGCCGGTAGGCGCGGAATCACAAATTGATTCTTGGCTCATATTTCAACTTGGATATATTCTGCAAATGTGTGTCTCAGTTATAACTACCAAATGCTTACATTTAAAGCATTTCTTTATACTTAATTGTTATTATCTGAATAAATTAACACGTGAAGTAAAAAATATTATCCATTTTTTAAAGAATTGCGCGAATGGAGTAATTAGCTACTGATAAAGATTATATTGAGAAGATATCAAGAAAGCTAATATTCTAATATAATATTAAATAAATTATATTACTTTATTGAAATATAATGATAAACATGCCGGAAGTTTTTTACGAAAAGGTTTTACTTTTATATAATCGGAATCGAATTTCCATTACTGAGATATCACTATATCACCTATAGATTTTATATTTTTTCACACCGAAGAAGAAAATGTTTTCCATTTGTATGTATGTATGTATGTGACATGGATGTCCATGTATCATACATACCGTTCTTAGAATTTGTCAAGCCTATCAGGGGATAGAGGCTTGACAAATTTTAATGTGACAATGATCCTGAC
>JAFELO010000279.1:12277-30439 GCA_017140195.1 Eumaeus atala | reverse complement strand
ATATTGTTTTATCTTTATAAAAAATGTATTAAATTTACGCGAATGTTAGACATCACAATAAAACTGCTTTTACGGAATTTATCGCGGTTTATTAAATTATTTACGTAGTCCGACGTTACATCTACATCTCTATGACAATGAAATTATGGTCGGCTTTGATGTACAATTCCCGTTTACATGGTTACCAATAGAGGAGTGCATATCAATAGTAACAGGAAGGCTGAAGGATAATAACCTACCACTGGTATATGCTGAACTATTAATACATTGCCTCACGTCTGGCTATATGATGTGGAATCATCAATTCTACAAACAAGTAGGCGGAGTAGCGATGGGTTCGCCAGTATCCCCTGTAGTCGCAGATATCTTTATGGAGGACTTTGAGGAGGTTGCCCTTCGAACTTCACCTATAACACCAAGGTTCTACAAGAGGTATGTTGATGATACTTTCACAATTATACCTAAGGATAAAATAACCATATTCCTTAACCATCTAAATAGTATGAACTCCAAAATACAATTTACAATGGAGTTAGAGGCAAATAATTCTTTATCTTTCCTAAATGTTTTAATCGTCCGTAATCCCAACAAAAACAGTGTATAGAAAACATACCCATACTGATCGGTATATAAACGGCAATTCTCATCACCATCCAACACAGTTTAAATTTTTGTTTCGGAGAGCACCAGGCATCTGTGACAAGCAACACCTGGATAACGATCTTCAACATGTCAAGCAAGTCCTGCGAGACAACAAGCTTCGGGTTCCCCGTCTGCTCCACAGAAGCCGATTGAAACCAGCCACTGTCGAGCGCTTACCTGCTATATTAACATACTTGAAAGGGGTGACTGATAAAATTGGCTATATTCTCAAGCGAGCTTCAATAAAAACTTATTTTAAGCTGCCAAAGAAGATTAGTCAGTTCTTACCATCAGTGAAATGCCATATCCCTCTGCAAGATGCAGGAGTGTACAAGCTGTAACTGTAAACATCTCCTATATAGGGCAAACTAAAAGATCCATTAAAAGTCGCGTTAAGGAACATATAGCCGATATGAAACACCGACGTGTCACAAAATCTGCTGTCTGTGAGCATACTGAAGTTGGCCCCTGCCATTACATTAGATTTGATGAACCGCAAATCCTTACTAGATAGAACGATTCCTTCCAAGGATGATCCGTGAGGCTATTGAAATTAAAAAGCATCCAAATTTCAATAGAGAAGATGGCTGGGTTCTTCCCTATGCTTGGGATCCAGTGGTGAACATAATCAAATAAAAAGTAAACATAACAGCTCAAGACAGCAAGATATAATAAGTACTGTTTGCGTTAATCGCAACAACTAAAATTGTAATTCTTCGGGTACTTTTAAAAACTTGGTACATCAGGACATCTGTCATCTCAGTCTAACCGTGACCGTGGTTGCTGTAAAGCTTCTGAAACGTCGGGCTACATAAATAGTTAAATAAACCGCGATAAAATCCGTAAAAGTAGTTTTGTTGTAACTTTACACAAAAGTAAATCTGTCATCTTTGACTGTTAGACTGAAGATGTGCTCCGTGTCGAAAAAAGACACTCTTTTTTCGTTTGCTTGACGTGGAGGACGTAACGATGGCAGATTCTATCTGCCATCACCAAATGATAATTAAATAGTCTTTTGTTTTCCGCCGGGAACCTATATATTCGTAACAAAATATGCACGTTACTTTACTTGGTATAATATACAAGGGTGAGCTCACGGTCTCTGGCCGACGCGACGCCATGTTTCATATCTTCTGTTTCGAAAAATCTTTATTAATGCTAAGATGTCTTAATTCTCTATGTATGCATTTTGATATGGTTATTTACATGATTTGTGTGGCTATTAATTCGATAGAGCCTATTATGTATGTGTTAGTTTGAATAGTATATGCCACGTGTGAAAGTTCGGTGTTAAATTCTATTTTATTTTTACAGGGAGATAATATTTATTGCCTGATTTTAGTTGTCTCAGGAAGCCAAAACTGGATGGATGCCATTTGTTTGTTCCTAGTATTGTTTTAAGATTGTTCTCGATTGTGAATATGGAAAGATTGCCATTAAATAAATGTATTTTAAAGTCTGGCTAAACCCGTTACAGCCCTTTATCGCCAAAAGTGATTAACTCGTTTTAAAAAATTAGTTTAATTTGTCACAGGCAGACGGCTTTTGAGGACGTTTTTTATAAAACTGTGTTCATGTGTTTTCTTTAACAAAAATGCGATCGACGCTAATTAGTCTCATTGTGCATGCGTTATTAGAACTAGTGTCATGCTGCGTTTCATTTCAATAGAGCCGGCACAGCCGTGAAACTTTACTTTACATGGCCGTAAGCTGAGATGTCGCATTTCGTGCGGTTTGTGATCTTCATGGCCCCGTTTGAGGTCAGGAGGGAAGGAGGGTAACACGTCTGTATATCAGTTATGAAAATGTGTATTGTGATCACCGATAGGCCTTAAACGGTTCCGTCTGCTCGTTTTTCCCCAATACTATAAACTATCGATAATATTAGGAAAAATACAAAGAAGAAAATCATATCTTCTTTTCGTTAGCAATCGGAGCCTTTTATACGACTACAGACGTTCATGGGTTGTCGTAAAAATGTCCACGTAATTAGTATGCCGATGCGTTGTAATGGGCCACCGGATACTCACAAACACACGAGACGAGGCACCGAAGATATCACTTTACGCTGGTATTATGTGAGCGAGAGGTACCATCCCGCTCGTGCTGGCCCAATTCCGTTGCATAGGAGGATCTAGTGTCATGCACCATGCATGACATTACTTATTTATATCTTTCCTATCTACAATTATTATTATTATAAGTAAAATAGAACAACAACGAAGTGAGCAATATGGTATTTTTGTTGGATCGCGGTTCCCGCCAATGATTCACGCCAATTTTTAATCTGTAAATTTATTCGTCGCCTTCCGTTTCGTATTTTCGAATCTAACTACGGAGGAACTTTTTAAATATATGATCAAATACAGTTTATGAAACGGTATCAGTATAATAAGTTTTGTGTACAGGTTGGTGGGAAATATCTCTATCATTTAAATTAAGAACATTCCTCGTGTATTGAGAACTGCTTAAATTAAGAATGAGGAAGTGTCTCGATTGATATAGAATTTCGTATTATGTCGAAGTCAGCTTGCATAAATCGCCGTATGTATAACGGATAGCCGAGCTGTCAAAATTGTCTCCTTTTGGTATTTCCTGCCGACTTGCCGGGTTGGTCGCAGATGTAATATATGTAGAGGAGGTAAGCCAGCCTAAAATGCAGACCAAATACCCGGATAAGAGATCCCACTCCCCCCAGAGAGTCATCCACGATAAAAATGCGACTACGAATGTCGCAGATATGATAATGGGTAATATACGTTCAGCGAATACAATCGATATAGCCCTGGTTAAAAACATTTTAATCTCTCCCTCAACTCAAGCTGCTATCGTCGCCTCATCCATAGTCACCGGACGGTGACTATGGATGAGGCGATGATAACTGGTTAGCAAAATGGCAGAATCGTCAAGAGCGATCTCCACCATCCCGGAGGACCGTTTAGCTCACTCTGACGACGCTACGGACCTAATCCGTCGAAAAAATGCGGAGAAACGTCTGCACGATCGGAACGGAGGCGGAGTGTGCAGGCAGGTCATCCGACAACTCGAAAGAGAAGTCAAAAAGGCTATACCCAATTTCATAAACTGGAGATGGGAACACTTTGTCAGCGAACAATCTCCGTCTCATACGGCCTACTGGCCATAAGTGAGGACTATATAATCCGAACCAATGGCTCAAATGCCACCACTTAACCGCGAAAATCGGTTACCTGCACTAGGGGATGACGAAAAAGGGCAGTGTCTAGCCGACTCACTAGAGAGTCAATGCACTCCTAGCTATCTCCCCACAGACCGCTCCCACATAAAAGTGGTAGAAAGTATAGTAACATCCCGTTCGGCTGTGCTACCGGATGATGACAATGAGATCATATGTCTGACTGGCACAGAAGAAGTAAAGGATGTAATAAAGAACCTTCTCTCAAGAAGGCCCCCGGGCCCGATGGAACAACCAATAAGGTGCTGAAACAACTGCCTGCCGTTATTATACACCTCCAAGTGTGCATTTATATCGCCCTTCTGGCGCAATGCACCTTCCCAGACATATGGAAGGAAGCTATAATGATCGGTGTACACAAACCGAGGAAACCCCGGGTGGAGCCCACTAGCTACCGTCCCATAAGTCTCATAAGCTCGTTAGGTAAAATCTATGAAAGAATAATTCTCGCACGCCTAAAAACCGTGATAAGAGAGAAAAACCTATTCATAGACGAGCATCGCGTTCGCATTTCGCGACAGCCATAGCTGCCAACAACAAGTGCACCGCCTCACGGAGTACGTACTATCGGGACACAAAAGACCGGGGCTGGCCACGTGGCACGGGCGCTGTCTTCTTTGATGTAGCAAAGGCGTTTGACAAGATTTGGCATCAACGCCTCATCTTAAAACTATACCAGTTGGGACCGCCTGACAGGCTGGTACTGATCGTATACAGCTGCCTAGCAAACAGGCAGTTCCGCTACAGAGCGGAGGACACCCTGTCCTCCCCTCATACCCTCAGAGCTGGTTGTCCGCAAGTATAGGTTCTCTCTACAAATCTAATCGAAGACGAGCCCGTAACGAGAGTACGTAAGTTGAGAGAACTTACGGATTCGAACCCCTGCTCGTTTCCGTAAGCGATGTGTGAGTCTGTCTTTCTGTCGGTCATATGTGTTATAACTGTGTCATTGTATGTAAGGTTTTTTCGCTCGACCGGTACGAGTGGTGTATGTGGAATTGGTCCTACAAGAAAAATACATTTACGCACTATCCACCCGACCCAAGGGGGCCTGAAGAGTGTGACGGGTTCAGGTCTAGAAGCGATACCTACTACCGACTAAAACTTGCTATCCGTAATTTGGCCTTATTGGCATTTTACTGCGGGAGCGTGTCTTGGTGTTACTTTGTTTGTGGTCTTGGACGGACTTTGCTACTGCTATCGCGATCGCGCCGTCGGCGTCGTGCAATACGTTCTTCGGCCGACCGCAACGGGAGTCGGTTAATAACGTCGGATCGTATTCCGACGTTTGGACAATTAATTATTTTTGTGATTAAGGGCACCGTCAAAGAACTTTTGAGACAGCTCCCTAAAGTGTCCTTTAATCGAGGTCAATTGAAAGTCACAATGTAGGTCGATGTTTCGGAAGTACCACTGGCATCCAGTAGCCATGCGTAAGAATCTATTTGCACTTTCTGCAAGCGTTCTGTTGGGTAGGAGATATGTGCGCGACTGTCCTCTAGGTAGCGGTTTGCGTCCGATTTCCGATCAGCGCAGACGTTTTTCGATTCTGCTCGCTGCGCTCATTTGTGTGCGATCTCCGATCCGTGCGATATTTGTTCGATTTCATATATATAATTCCTTATTGTATAACAAGCATATATAATTGTATTACCGTCAGTTGAGAGCTTAAAATTGCAGAGATAATATGACGCGAATTTAGAGAGCGCTAATAATAATGAATAAATCAAGAACACGGCTTTTGCTGATTTGTAGCGCAAATCAACCTCTCCCGTCAGATGTTAGTCAGACATTAAATGCGCTCAATTATCCTTATCTACGACGCCGCAATTTAAACGACATCGTGCGCCGTCCCACTAGTGTGGGGAGGGGGACCGCTTCCCTTTTTTCGGTCACAAAAATAGTTCCCATGGGGTACACCCACAATGAACCCGGTACATCTCTTCCCATCTGCGGAAAAAGCCCCCCTTTTTTCAATCCCCCTATCGTCTTTGTAAACCTGAAGACACAAAAGTCTTCGCTAGTCAGTCGAACTGTTGAGGCTGGACAAGCGCAACCAGTAATATGCCCCTCCGAAAAACAAACCCAAAACGCGGCCATCTATGTTGAAAGTGACAGCAAATGTATATTTCTCTCTGAGTATTGTTCGTTCCGGATTAGACAGGGATAAAAGAGAAATTCAGTGTTTCACGTCTTCCTTCTCTTATAATCAAGGCGGCCACTCGTCGATATATCGTCTATGGCATCATTTCTCTATCTATATTATCTCTATGAATGAAATCAGTATCAGAACGCGACAATATAGCTGACACTTAACGAAAGTGTTACTTGGCATCCCCGGCCATGCTGCGGGAATGAACGGGGATGCCAAGTGGCCATTTCAATTAGTGAATTTCATATAATTTATTTATTATTACACTAAATGCATTACTATCACAATGAATAATAATGCCGTTGTGGCCGACTTTCGGCCACGGCGGCCATATTTGTAGAGACGATCTGCGTAGCACATATTATAGTGCACAAGTGTCTGCGCAGGCACAAGTGCACTCCCTGTTCCCTCATTCTCCTGTTCTGATGAGATGGCAATCCGATACGACCGGAGAGAAATTAGGTGTAGGACCGCCGCGACGGATTAACGTGCTCCTAGCATAACACCCTCGGACTACACCGTCAACTTCCTGACTCCGGATTGTTATTTGAAGAATAATAAAATATTAAATTATATTGAGGTCACTTTTTAGACCCAAACACAGTAAGCAGTTGCCGCCGCGGTTTTCCGGCTACACTGTACTTCACTTCCTAACAGTTGTAGTTCCCTTCTGTTGCGCAATTAAATAAAACGACATCTTCAATGTTGCGTTCGTTCGGTTAATGAGTAGCCGGTGGGGCAACGCATCGGCATAGTAATTATGGCTATCATGAGCGTCGGTAGTCGTTTAAAGGCTCCGATTGGTCGTTTACTCCCTATTCTATAAAAGAAAACCTTATTTAAAAAAATTTAAAGATTTCTCATTTATTACATTATTTGTGAGTCAGTCAACTTATTCTCTAAATGGTCTGTGCTCAGTCATTACCTGAAAGTTTTGTTTACATGTTTAGGTTATTCTACGATATAGTTTAATAAAGTCTACCCCTGCCGTTAATGAAGATTTATAATATTACGGGGATCAGAGGGTTGTGCCATATTAACTGCGGTACTTAAATACTAAGTGGATATTTAAGAGCCGCAGTGTATAGTTGAACTATTATAAGTTTGTAGAACTTCGAAACAATGAGCTATATATTATTCTGTCGGTACAAACAATTTTTAAATCAAGATAAAAGTGAAAGAAAAATTTTGGGCGATAATTATGACTAAATCCGGTCTTCTTTTTTTTTTTTCGGAGGCACCTAATATTGGTTGGCGGCGCTAGTCTAGCCTCAACAGTTCGACTGACTACGAAGACTTTTTTGTCTTCAGGTTTAGGGAGACGATAGGGGGACAGACCCCCCTCTTTTCCCGCAGATGGGAAGAGATGAACCGGATTGATTGTGGGCGTACCCTATAGTGATCATTTTTGGGACCGAAAAGGGGGAATAGGTCCCCCTCCCCACTAAGTTTGTTTAAGTTGCGGTGTCGTGGATAAGGATAATTGAGCTCATTTAGTGTTTGGTTTATCTGAGGAGGCCGGCCTCCTCGCCCGCCCCCCGCCCCCTCTGACGGAGAGGGTCGATTTGCGCTACAAATCGGCAAAAGCCGTATTCTTAATTCATTTATTATTAGAGCTCTCTAAAGTCGCGTTATTTTATTACTATAAATCTAAGCTCTCGTCTTACGGATTCGAACCCGGGCTCGTTTCCGTAAGCGGTGTGTGAGTTTGTAAATTTGGTCGCGAAACCGAAAGAATTTACTACGTTAACGTATTATTGCTATCCTTATCATTTACACGTAAATATTATGTATCTCGCTCCCACGAGGTATTCTGTGGAAGCGAGACGCTATGCATTAACAGGGAAAAGAGAGAGAGATATAGAGAGAGAGAGAGTATAATAATAGGACACCGATTTTCATGTAACATTTTCTAGTTTTAAGACAAGATTAATGACTAACCAAAAGACTAATTAGAAAATTTATGTCTGATCATGAAACTCTAAAGCACAATGCAAAAACAAATACACTTTTATCTAAGTACGTTTATACGTTTTTTGGAGTTTACTTAAAACGATATTTAAGACCCACGGCACAAAAATAGCAAAGAAGAAGTGAAACATTTCTCGCCCAGCGTAACGATTGACGCTTTACCGCGCATTGCGTCTCTTCAGTTCAAAAATACATTTTTTCATAATGAGGAAGCCCGAGCACACACACACAGTTCATCGACATCTTCACATCTAGCGACGTGACTTGGAATAGTAATTGAGCGAATAAATAAATAAATTTAAGCAAAAATGGTAGTTTATAAGTCACAGCCGTCCATGCAAACTTTTTAATTTGTAACGTCACAAGCAGGCGATTGTGCTCTGCATAGATAATAGGGGGGCGAAATTCCTTATACGTTATATACGATTACATTTTATTACGAATTAGCTTCTGTCGGCCATTACGAGTCATAAGGGACTTGCGTCCCTTATGACGCGTAGTGGCCCGATATGGGCACTGCCCGAGCAGTTCCGCCTTCAGCAGCGCCGAAGCATCAGAAGCCCCCTTATCTGCTGACTCCGACCGTAGCCTGAGAATAACGGCCGAGGAGTGGGAGAGCGTCAGCTTCGGCTTTGCCTCCGCTTCCTTCATAGCCGGCGGCTTCTTCGTCGCCTTGCGGCATATCCACGAGGACGTTTTTATCCTTAGTAAATGAGAAAGCAAGCAAAAAAGAAATTTTTTAACAATCTAGGAAGGCAAACTATCAAATAGGGCCATTTGATGACTACTAGCGCAATTCAGGTGCCCTCCGTTACACAATCCTCCCAATGGGCCGATTACACGAAGAGCAATGGAAGGGCCATCACTTTTAGAGCGGTATTATGTCACCTAGAGGTCGCGTCGGGCCGTTTCTAAAAAACACTGGAAATCATCTGTCTGGCTTGAGCATTATTTCAGATTCACTGTGCCTTTGTTAAGTAATTTCTATATGGAAACAAACATTAATTTTCATCACAGACTTTTGTATCTATACCTCTACACTAATAATATAAACCTGAACAGTTTGTTTGTTTGAACGCTAGTCTCTGAAGCTACTAGCCCGAATTGAAAAAAAATATTTTCGCGTTGAATAGAGCATTTACCGAGGAAGGCTATATACTAGGATGCTACGACAATAGCCCAGAGTTGCGCGGGTAAAATCGCGGGGTGATGTTAGTTTAACATTAATTTAAGGGCAAGATTTACACCGTATGAGGTCTTGCAGTATTAAACTCATCACAGCAAATATTTGCTACTATTATTTAAAATATAAAGTTTAACATATATAAGTACTGCGGCACTGTTTATGTTCCAACACATTTGCGGGTACATCGATATATGTCGGAGCCGCGTGTCGTCCCGGTAATGGAACCCACTACTCACTTGGGGATTCTGATTTTACGTTCACCTGACAAGATGGCGACGAGTGAAAGTATGCCATAATCAAATTATGTCGATGTCAGTGTTAGGAGAGATATTCTTTTGTTTTCACTGTTACACAAAATTCCGAATATTTTGTATACTTGGATTTATATTTTTAGATACTTTTACACAGTGGTACTTTTCATTCCCAATCCCTTTTTAAGGTTCCGTAGCCGAAACACAAAAAAGGAGCCCTAATTCGTTATGGTCGTCTGTTCGTCCGTATGTACCGGACGTTTACCTTGGAAAATTGGTAGGTCGGTGAGTTTTATGAACCGCTACAAGATTATCTAGTATAATGTTTAAAAAATAAATTATTAGGGGCAGAACTGAGGAATGAACTTGTTTCGAGACAAGATTGCCGTGTAGGGTGTTGGTACAATAAAGAAATATATGCAGATAGATCTTTCTTAATTCTAAACGATATGATGGTGATGGTGGTTATATTAATATTTTGTGTTAATAATAATAATAATAATAATATACTTTATTTTGTACCTAGTATTTTACAATAACTTATTCGAGAACTTAGAAATATGCACAGGCACAAAAAGATTGATATATATTTAATACTACCTAAGTACATGAAATGATGATATTTATACATATACACAGATAATACATACCTAATATATATATTCATGCACTTACACGAGCAACAACGTCCTACATGGTAGATATCGCGAGGTACACTACCTCTTTGGGACGTTTTTTAAAGGTCGTCATAATTTGCGAGTTCTGCACAGATTCAAGTACAGCATTCCACAAAGGGATAGCTGACACTGGATAGGAGTTTTCAAAGAAATAAATTTTACGTACTGGAAATGAAAGAGTTAGTTTATTCGTAGAACGAATTATAGAAGTACGGTTACCGAGATAAGAAAATTGATCTTTTAAATACGAAGGAGAAGAAGGGTTAAATAGGACATTGAACAGAAGGAGGAGAATGTGAGAATTCGGCCATAGACTGATGGGAAGCCACTGAAGTTCTGTATGATATTGAGAAACATGGTCGTATTTACGGATACCAAAAATAAACCGGATGCAAACATTTGCAGACGTTCGAATGGAGACGGAAAGGCTTCATTGATGTCGCAATAGCACACATCTGCGTAATCTAAATCGGTAGTAATATTGTTCGCGCTAAGGAAGTTTTGGCAGGAAAGCAGCTGCTGTATCAAACATTCTTTTTCGCAACTCCTGGAGATGTACATGCCACGAAAGGCTTAGGTCTAAATGGATGGCCGAACTTTTGACTGATTTGCTTATGGTCATTATAGATCCCCCGATACTAATTTTCGGAAGCCTCTTCCAACCAATTTTGGCAATTAATTGTCGCCTATCTATATTCATGCATTGAGTCTTCTCGGAATTTACATGCAGACCATAGCTCTTACTCCACTGTAGTATGCCGTCAAGATCGTCATTCGTTTGTGAAATAGCAAGAAATAGCAGATCGATAACAGTGGTGTGAGTCTGTAAATTTGCAAATCGTCTGCATTCATATGGTAGGGAGAAAATATTTTAATAGGGATAGAGTTTATACAGATAGAAAAAAAGAGGCGATAGCACGCTGCCTTGAGGAACTCTGGTGGAAATATTGTGCCAAGTTGAAGAAATGCTGTCTACTTTTACACACTGCCGACGACCCTGAAGAAAATTTCGGAATCAGCCAACTGCCCCGGGAGATATATTAATAGATCTGAGTAAAAGTAGTAACACTTCGTGGCTTACGTTATTAAAGGCGTTGCTAAAATCGAGTAGCGTTAAAATAGTTAAGTTCCTACTATCCATCCCCAAACGAATGTCATCCGTGATTTATCTGCTTCAGCTAGTACTCCTGAACATGCTGCAACTGGGATGGACTTCAGCTCGACCAATGATGTAATATGGTGGCGAGACCCATCAGGAGCAAAGTTAATGATAGAGCCATTTCTGGTCTAGCAATTTGACACACCGAAAGTTTTCCGGGCATACAAGAAGGCTTCGTGTCGTCCTTTATTAAGAAATTCGGATATTGTTATACCCGTACCCTTTAATTTGGATTTCTCATGCCAAATGCCATCTCTAATGTGAATATCTTGAAACTTCACAAGTATTGGACGAGGAATATCACTCTTTACTAACCCTATCCGGTGGCACCGTTTTATACGAGGAAGATCAACATTAGGGATTTTAAATTGATCTGTTACAATATTAACTAGAGTGGATGCGGTGTTCTCTTGGTCCTCTACGATGCCATGCACTAGCAGCATTTTTCGGCGTCTCCCGATTTCTTCTCGGTCCTGTGCCTTGGCAAGGATCTCAACTTGGGATTGGAGGTTTTCGAGCGCCGACAGTATAAACGATCTGAAGGTTTCAAACTCTCTGGTGATGCGTGCAGTGGGATTTACAGTGGCAGCGTTTGTGGTGGCCTTCTGCAAGTCTTTGTGGATGTCGTCCATGCTTCATTTGAAGGCTAATCAGGTCGTCAATTGTTTTCTGTACTGCTTCCATTTTTTAAGGTTAAGTGAGGTGTAAATTTATGTTGGTCAAGCTTGCTTTAAGGATTTTTTGTAAGTGTACGGTGGTCACAGGTGTTTATTTTTCATTGAAATTTACCTAATATAAATTTAAAATACACTAAAAAAACAAAGAGCTGTTAAAAATGCGTGTGTGTTGTGTAACCTACCCATGAAAAAAGGAATAATATTTTGTGTTCGCTTCAAAAGTGGTAAAAGGTTTGTAACTTTTAAACTTTCAGCAGTTTGAAAGTTGTTTTTTAGAATTTTAATGTAGAAAGTGGAATATTTAAAAAGTAATTGAGAGTATAGAAATCAATGGAAAGTTCAAATAAAAAATGGCTTGAATGGTATCGATTTTGTAGTTTAAATGATATTATTCTTTTATGTTTTTCAGTATTTTTATGTTTTTTAGTATTTACGGCTCCACAGACTTACGGCGCTACGGAATACGAGCAAACAGCACATCACATAATTTGGGAGTGTAGTCTTTGGCATAGTGAGTGAACCATGATGTTAGATAGCATCCATAATGTCAGCGGCGTAATTTACTACGGCGATTTCGTAAATTGTGTGGGCTTCCGTGCTTTCAAATGTTTTTTGCCACAATTATTACTGGAAAAATACAATTATAACTCAGATATAACAACTTAAATGATAACAATTAAATATCAATTAGTCAATCACTTTGTACTAGGAGTTATTATCTCCATGGTGCAAAGCAGTTGGGTCTCACCTGGCTGCCCCTTCTTTTCTTGGCTTGTACAAGTCACTGCAATCTTGTAATGTTTGATTGGGGAGGGAAACTGGAATTATTTCCTACTCCTCCTATTTTCTTCTTATTAAATTCGTTGCGGGTTCCAATACAGTTTCAGCTGTTCCCTCGGACTCCCTGCGATCATACCAAAGGGTCATCAGTGGTCGCCGCTGTCGATCTTGGCGCGGCGACTAAGCCCGATTTTACTACACGGCTTATCATATAAAAAAATCATGGAAATCGACAGGATGGGTGAAAATATATATTTTATAGCATCCCCGCCGCGAACTGCTACGATATCCACATGCATATTAAAATTTAACAAAAATATAATAGTAACCAAAGCTAGCGATAGATACAATGTAACTATTTATACCTTAAGGTAACATATCAGCCAACCTAATCCAAAATATATCAGGTGAGTTTGTTTAGTAAAGTTATCTCTCCACCATCCATCTCCCCTGAGAGTGGTGCGGCATAATATGTGTTTGCGAATCGCATTACGCTTCTATCAAAGTTGGGCAACAATCTGCGAGTTACAAACAACATCGGACGAAACAGAGATTATAAATTCACATTAAATACATTCGATTAGCAAACGGGTTCGAGTCTTAAATTGAAATTTAGACATGTTGGGTGGTGATGAAGAGTTTTCTTCAGTATATCCGCTTATAGTCTATATAACAAGTTTGAAGCAAACATATATAAACCGTATTTATGTCAAATGTTGATAAACGTACATACACAATTTCACATCTACACATACAAAAGCGAAATACCACTCAATGATTAATCACGAAATCTGAGAAACTACAACACCTACAAACTTGAATTTTGGCTGTTAGATTAGGATGTGCTGAGAACGAATCTTACGAAGCTCCATCCCTGCTGTGCATTTTTGGGTTGGAGCTCAAGCAAATGCGTGGTTTCCGTTTTTGGACACTATATTACACTGTTATGCAATTTAATTTAATTAAAAAAAACTGTTTTATAGTAGGTACCTACACTAGTACCATTTTATTTTGTATTGTGCTCATCATTTCAATTCAGGTGAGAAATGTATTGTTATTGTGTTTACAAAGTAAGTATAACATTGTAATTTATACCTAAACAAAGCTATATTCATTCATTCATTGAAACTATGTTGAATGTCTGTCACTCTTTTGTCATTCACTACACTCTGCACAATATGCATGCGAGATTAGATAGATAATACATAACATAGTAGTGTATTCTCATCATCCTTCTCTGTTAAACAAGACTGACACTCGCCGTCACAGGCCGGACTATGGCTTTCCTTCCTTATCTATATTATCTCAGTGATTATGTGACGCATGGAATGAGCTATTAAAGAGTAGATGAAGGCGAAAAGTTTAAAGAAATACATAAAAATATACGCACAAAGTCGCCGGACTATGTTATGTAGAATAACATCAGTAGGAGTATAAGGAGCACTGGCTCTATGAGTCAATTTTGTTCTTTCAGAATTTATTCTGATCCCAACGTTGTTTTAATTAAACTTCAGTAGAAGTTCTCGTCTGTGCCTATACAACATCACAACTCGCTAATACTTCGGGAAAATAAAGTGCGTGTATCGGGACCGTGTCAAGTTTATTGTGTAGTTAGCTAAACCCGCGGTTTCTCTTCTATTTCAAAGGAGACCTTCTTTCGATGTTATAAATTATTTTTTATGTTACTCCACAATCTATGTCTGAGTCGAGTTTTATTCAAATCTCTTTTAGAATATTTTCAAACATACAAACAAACTTTTGCATTAATAATATTAGTACGATGAGATCATTAACACTTGATATAAGGTACAGTACACAAGAACATACGCGCTTCACTTAATAGTTAGTGTAAGGTTACCTACACACTGGAACACACACAAGTGGCTGGTGGTGCCTTTTTATTATATAAAAATATTGAGCACTTGATGACTAGGTGTAGGACCAACCCTGAACCATAAATATTTGGAAATTGACGCCTTTATGATACGTCTCATGAGGAGGGACCGTTAAAGTCCTTTTTTGATTACTTAATTAATTTTTAGAGACACCATATGGAAGTCTTTTCCAAATGAAAAAAGTGTCAGTCCTTCCATGTGGCAACCATTTTGAATAAGGTAAACCTACTTCTGATCCGTTTACCCAATTATAATAAATACCCAATAACATACAACATATATAAATAAACCAAAATATAAATATTTCAGTCCCTACCATGTTAGGGTTACCTTACGTTTAGCTGTTTTCGCGCAAAATTTCTTTCTACTTCTATAAAAGACGTAGTGCAAAGGTAAGGATACAGTAGAGTCTCTATATTCGATTATTGCTTAGCCGAATTAACTCTGTCGGTTTGGTTACCCTTTAGCTAGGCTAAGTCAATGATTTGATTAACGGTTTGATAGGATATTTAAGAACAAGTCTATGCAATACCCAATCAAATATCCAACAAACCATAAGGGTTAAGCGTTTTCAGTGCCTGCTCATGAGCTACTAGCATCACTCCGCGGTTCCGTCGGCGTAACTCCGGTCCTATTACTTTTTGCATATATTGGGGAAGGTATGGCCTTCCCACTTGTATTATTCCGCACATTTTTTTTCAATTCAGAGCTAGCGCATTCAAACTAAGAAACTCTTGAGCTTTATATTATTACTATAGATTCAAAAAGTACGCTTAGAAACGAAATAAAGACGAAAACGTATGTATATGCCATACATTTTGAGGATACACAATAAAACACGAAAAGGTCGTTAATGTACTAAAACCCAATATCTAAATAGAAATAAGAACCGGACTGATTCAAATATATTTTAATGTACTCAGTGCCACTCGCTATGTCAAAATACGACATTTCATAGAATTTCAGCTAAACCAAGCCGACGCGATACCGCCATGGATGGATAGGATTGGTAAAGAAGAGGGACGCAAAGGCAAAGTAATTATAATACGAGAAGTATAGAAAATAATAGTAATATAGACACGTATATATTACTATGTTTTTACATACACAAATTCTTCTGACGCGGCCGATTAAGTAGCAAGCTTATACTCATATAAGCATTATATAAATCAAAGATATTTACTGCTGTCGAATTTGGTGCGGGGCGACTGTTAATTTAACTCGCGAAGCGTTTCGACGATAATTTGCCGTTTTATTATTTTAAATTATCGTTTAGACATTGATTTAATATAACTGAGAACTTCTCATGAATTTCCTTCAGGTATAAAACTGATGTTTTTTGGAATAAATTTAAGGATATGAGGTGTGTTCTTAATATCTTCCTCATGACTAAGATATGGGTGAGCTTTTTTATCTGTGCTTACCCTAATTGTTATATCCTCAGCGAAGAGGGTGAATTTATGTTTTATAATAGCAGGCATTTCATTTAATTAAATTATAATTAATAATGGGCCCAATATACTTCCTTGTGGAACTCCTTTTATAATACTTTTGTAGTCCGAAACGTATTATTGGAGTTTGATGTTTTCGTTTCCTTGTTTTATTGGAACCTGTAGTTTGCGATTACTTAGGTATGATCAAAACCCACTCGTTTAGGATACCTCTGACTCCTATATATTGTAATTTTTTATAAAAATTGCATGGTCCACGAAACCAAATGCATTACTGACATCAAAATATATCACTGTTGTTTTTTTTTTACAATTTATGCTGTCTAATATTGATTTGATGTGTGTATATACAGCTAATGATGTTGATTAATCCGGGAGAAACGGGCGGCGGCGACCACCGTTGTACCGGGGACAGGGTGAGCTCCCCCCGAGCCTACTAGCGGACCTGCAGACGAAACGACAGATGAGGAAACACTGGGCCCGCACACGCTGTCCGAGGAACTGTCTGCGAAGGTGAGGGAGTGTCGTGGAGCAGGCTGGGAGAGTACAGTCTTCCATGCCGGTGAAAACGACAACAACCTGCACGCCCTAAACAGACGTCTCACGAGGCCAAAAACCACCATCACTCCACTCCTAAATACCACAGGCGCGAAATACTACGGAGCGCAGGCAAGCGCCGAAGTGCTCGCATCACATCTACACACACAGTTCTCACCACACCCAGCGGCGCCGTCATTCGCAGAGTACCATGAGCAGGTGGAGTGCCGAATTCAAGAGCTCCTTCAGAGCCCGAATTCGCCACTCGGCGAGACGGATTTCATTTCCCACTCTGAGCTGCAGAAAGTCGCACTTCACCTCTCGAGGCGCAAATCTCCAAGCCCCGACGATATCCCCCCCACAGCGCTTGTGATGATGCCTAGACGAGCAGCCGTGGCTCTCACACAGATCGCAAATATCATTATCCGGACGGCCCACTTTCCAGAGACCTGGAAAGAGGGGAGGGTTATCGTTCTGCCGAAGTCAGGCAAGCCCCGAAGCCTGCCCGGAACGCTGCTGTCCCACATCGCCAAGTTCTTCGAAAGGCTTCTGCTTCGGAGGCTGAAGCTGTACCTTCCCATAAGGGATGAACAGTTCGGCTTCCGGAGCGGCCACTGGACCACGTTGCAACAAGGGGAGACACTCTATCGCGGTCTTTCTCGATATGGAGAAGGCCTTCGACAGGGTGTGGCACACGGGACTCTTGTACAAGTTGGTGGACACCGGCGTCCAGCTGGCGCTGGTGAGACTAGTGGAGTCATTCTTGGAAGGTAGAACCTTCCGGGTAGCGGTGGAACGGAGGCACTCCTCGGTGAAGGCCATCCGTGCTGGAGTGCCACAGGGCAGTTGCCTATCCCCTTGACAGTTAGCGGCCTACACCAACGACATCCCACACCCAATGATCCTTCGGGAGAGGGTGAAGTGGATGACATGCTCGCGCTGTTCGCCGACAACAGCGCATACGTTACCTCGTCCCGAAAGTTGGAGCTCGCAACTGGGCGCATACAGCGCATGCTGGACTGGTTGCCGGAGTAGCTCTACAAGTGGCGTATGTCCGTCAACGTGGATAAGACGACGGGCTATATGTCAGCAAGAGGCGTTCCATGCCGGGGCGGTTAAAGTTCAGAGGCCAGGATGTGTCTTGGGAATCCCCAGTCGTGTATCTTGGATGCAGTATCGTCCGCGCGCTGCGGATGAGCTCGCAGGTCGACCGAGCTGTCAACCAGGCGAGAACAGCCCGCGCTTTGCTATGGCCGGTACTAGCGTCCTGACTTCCTACACGGATGAAACTGGGGATTTACAAGACGTATATCCGGTCACGCCTCACTTACGCCATCTCCGCATCCAGGCCCAGCGGAAACGCCTGCAAGCCAAGCAAAACATACCCGTAGGGGTCATCACGGGAGCCGATCGCTACGTCCGTAATGACGTGATCGCGCGTGACTTGCGGATAGAGTCGCTGGATGAGTTTGTGGTTCGATTGTCGAGCGCTATGTTCAATAGGGCAGACAATGAACCGCATGCTCATCTACGTGACCACCTGACGAAAGACCGTATCCGCGTGAACTCC
>JAFELO010000279.1:0-12257 GCA_017140195.1 Eumaeus atala | reverse complement strand
CCCCCCCCCCGTGATCCACCAACCTGAACCCATAAGCCACGATGGCAAACCCGCAATATTTATTGCGGCCTCGTTACCGAAGGGATAGTTATGCCCTCGCGATTCCACTCGGGTTATAAGGTTCGCCTCGGTGCCCGTAGCCCTCGCAGATCATCTGCGAAGATGACCAGGAGTAGTAGTACGTCTGATATATTACAATTATAGCTGAATTCCTCTTTTATTATATTCCAAGACGTCTTGTACTTGTTTCTACTGTTCTGTATTTTTGAAATATTTAATCTCTTTTTGGTGTGAAATATGCAAGTTTTTTACATTTTCGAGTATCTCGTGTACTTATTTTGTTTTGCAACTTATTTTTAACCCTTTGGTTATCCATTGTAATTTTTTAAACGAATTATTTATTTTAAATTGGACTAAAGGAAAACTTATTAATAAAACAGGCATATTGTCTTGTGAAACTTATCGAACTCGGGTTCTTCCATGACATCCTTAAAGGTCAGGCTGTTAAGGTATTCGCAAATTTTTTGTATGTTTAAGTATTATTTTCTTGTGTTGATTTTACAGGCAATTTTAGCACCTGATCAGTTTCGTGGTCTGATAAGTACAGTGGCAGAATTTTTGACATTGCGTTTTTTATGTCGCTCCAAATGTGATCTAAAAAATGATTGTCTGGTAGGTAGTTTTATATGTTGGACAAAATTATAGTTTTCTGCTATGTTGTGTAAGTACTCAGTAATTTTGTTTGCACGTCATTTAGTAGACCATCAAGTATCTTTGGAAATAAGTTTGGGTCACTTTTTGGAGTTTTATAGATGCAAATTATTATAAGATGGAACTTCGATGCCGCAACACTAAAATGTCTTTGGACTCTATGGCTATCCAGCAATGTAAACTTTTTGTATTCTAGACATTTTTTATCAACATACATGTCCCTTCTGTTGATACCTACAGTAGCTAGTTGCAAGAGTATAGTTATTTATTATAACATAAGTCTCGGAGACCTTTCTAAGGAATGTTTCTGGGAAACAAAGTACATCGGGTCCCTCATTTCCTTCACTGAGCTCTAACAAAGTCATTTCTAAGATCCCTTCTTTGGATAGCATACTGGCTATGTTCTGGTGTAGAATGTTAAAGTATTTGTGTTGTCTTTTAGTACCTTTGGTTACGAAAAAGATCTTTATCCTCCTTTATAACAGGAAAATTGGAAAGATATATCGCCTCTGTGGTGTAACGGTGCGGGTGTCGCCTGTTAAGACAATTAGCTGCGTGGGGTCCTGGGTTCGATCCCCAGGTCGGGCAACTGTTATTCATGTTTCTCAGATTGTTCTGAGCACGCATTTCATTGCCCGGGATTGGAATGTACCCGGAGTGGCCATAGGCTTGCCACCTATGACATCCTGGGCCTCAATACCTTGGTTAATCGTGGATGTGCTAGTATGTCTACAGGACTTACGAGTTGTGGCATTAAGTACTTTCTTCTTTTTATTTTATATAGTACCCTTTCTCGCTCTGACGGACCCGTCTTCAGCGTCATTATTTGATACGGAAGTTCGTTGCCAAGCGGTGACAGTATAAATATTAATATAGAGTGCAAAAGGAAGCAATATTTCCATACCGTAAGTGTTCACCTATCAAACGTAACGTTATCGTAACATAGATTTAAATTCGAATCAAGTAAATAAGAATATTCATATTACTCCTTTTTTTTTGTTGACGTGGGAAACGCATTTACGTGCCTTCACTGGCTCTGGGTGGGGTCCAGTTGCGTTGTGTGGGACTCGCGACACATGTTAATGCCGAACGCCTATAAAAACCACCGCGACTGTCATCGTTGTCGCCCTTGGTGAGGTACCCCGGGACAACAATCATCAGGGCACCTCGACGACTAGTCAGCCCCCTAAGGGACCAACTCCATCTCCATAGATGCGTGGTTCTCATCTACGCCCCTTGCCCCGTACGCAAAAGCGCCACCTCCTGTTGCTTTTAGGCTATAAGAGGGGTGCAAAGATCCCCTCGGTTCAATTGGCTTGGTTCACTCCAGGCTACTAAGCCCCACCGCTACGACAAGGCTTGAACCATGGTGGGATACAAAGTGTCTTTGTCTCCTAGCATAATAATACCGCAATCATTTTTTGTAAACCCCTTCAATTTAGGCTCAATGTTTTCTGACTGCTGTTTAATCCCACTTTTTTATAATGACCGTAATTTTATTTACTTTTTATATTTTTAACAGTTAACAACACGTTCTTGTAATTATCTGCGCTAATACTACACAATCTTCGTTTATGATTTTTACATTTACGTGGTGGGGTACCTATAGATAGTACCGGAGGTTTGGATATTAATCTAGAGGTGTCCATTGTGGAATTGGTGGGACACAGTCTGTGAGTTTCGGATTTTCCAAATGATATAGCTTCTTGAGTAGAGATTCTGTTCCCTTGTGCGCTTCTATTAATTGATTTTCGAACAATCTAATCTGCCTCTTTAGATTTATGATCATCTCTGTATGATTTGGAGAATTTAAGATTGATACTGGATTTATGTTTTGCTTTGTGGGTTTTCTTTGGTTTCATTGTTGGTATGGGGAAACGCAATTACACACCTTTACCGGATCTGAGTGGGGTCCAGTGGCGTTGGGCTCGCGGCATATTGTAGCGCCGAATACCCACAAAAGCCACCGTAAGTGCCACCTTTGGTGAGGTGCCATGGGACAAATCACCAGGTTACGACGGCCGTCCACCCAAGAGCCCGACGCCACCACCACATAAGGGTTACCTCGCATTGATCAACTACACTACATCATTTTAAGACAGCGTAACGGGGTGAGGTTCCCATCCTCGTCCCTTACCCCGTGCGCAAATGCACCACCTCATGCTCTTTATATCCTTTTCCTAAAAAAAAAGCAGCTTCCTTGGTTTAAATAGCTTCTTCACTCAAGGTGTCAGGGTCACCCCAGGCTCCTGAGCCCCACCACCACGACAAAACTTGAACCATGGTGCAGTATGTTTTGCCCTCCTCCCCTGTATTGGTCAGCCGAAAACTCTCACACCGCACAAAGCACCACAGCGTGGCTGTCACTTTGCGACGATATCACGTGATCTGTAATGCATTGCACTACTTCTTACGAAATGGTTTATTCTTGTACAAATAACTCTTCTTTAACTTAAGACTAAAACTTTAAATTGATTTCAGGTGAACCGCAG
The DNA here is from genome assembly GCA_017140195.1 of Eumaeus atala. NCBI lineage: Eukaryota > Metazoa > Arthropoda > Insecta > Lepidoptera > Lycaenidae > Eumaeus > Eumaeus atala. The sequence goes on along the minus strand of JAFELO010000279.1, from coordinate 9,054 downwards.
CAAAACTACAAGGTGTTATAGAAGAGTGTACATTGTTTTCAAGTAGTTCATTGAATTGTACTTCGAGTTAATATTAAAACCAAGCGGGGAACGGTGATAAATTGAATAAATAATATAATTGAACAATTTGGGCAATATTTACAAAGTATATTCATAATTTAATTACAGCTTTACTGTTAATAAGTCAACCACGCATGACATTTTCTCATTCTATTTTCATTGCTATTTTATCACACTGATTTTCAAGAGATACGTATACGTTTCCTTAGTTGAAAACCTACTGTAATATATTTTCAGCTGCATTAAACGTGGCGACTGAAAATGCTACTGAATATTCACTTCTAGCGCAACTAAAACAGTTCGGGCACACAAACAATATCATTCGGCACCTATAAATACACATTATAGAGCTGCTCTGTTCACAGTTGCCTCTAAGTTTATATTAGAATCTAAAGTGCGACTTTTGCTCTCCTATAGCCGGGCTAACAAAATAATAACTCACGATTCCCAGTAGTGGATAAGTTTACATTCATAATAGTATAAGATCCCGAGTTACAAAGTTTAAAGACAAATGCGATTCGAATGAAATGGAAACTTTCAGCTTATTACTTATCAAAATGTTAATGTCCAATAATTTGGTGTCTCGTCAATAAAATAAATGTATATTTCATTTTGGGTACGCGGTGGATAGTTGTTTAAATTTGGGGATTAGAAGCTTGGAGGGCCTGTGAGGAAAATCGATCGTGATAATTCATTGGGAAGATTGAGAGATTTTAATAATATTCGTAAAGTATTTTTATAGTATAGGAGGCAGACGAGTGATTAGAGGCAAATACCGGCTCCAATAGACATCGCATAATTGACATGCAGATGCATTACCCTACGATCCTCCCGTTTAAAATTGACGTTTCTTTAGCTTCTTCCGAAGACTCCCAGCTGGACTGTTGTTTCAGTACGGAGCGGATAGCTACAGATGAAACATATTGTGAAGCTAACTCCGGTTCTCAGCCTATAATGTTTATTGGAGGTTTGATATAACAATTGTCTAGAATTTGTCCGGCAGCCAGTCCGTGACATTGTATATCTAGATTCAACTTCTGAACTTTCTAGAGCCAGCGAGTGTTGTTTTTGCAAACAGGTGCTGAAACTAAACTAACTTCTAACTGGTTTAAACATTTCTTAGAATTAACTATTTAATGGATTCATTTTATTTAATTTTATGTCTCTCGCTATTCTGTTGTGAAATCTTCATAGTTACGGCAAGGTTTTAAAGTGATAAGTTAGGCAAATGTATGTATAAATTTTTCGATTCCACCATAGATTTTTATTGTAATCATATTTTAACGCTTACCTAGCTTACAACATTTCAACTATGCTAAACGGGAGTTTAATTAGAATATGTGAAACCGGTCATCATTTTTTTTAAGTGCTTTCATTTCATTATATACTAGCTGTCTGTCCCGGCTTCACGCGGATACTACAACACATATGCCAAAAGTTAATTGAATTAAAAAAATATAAATATTTAATTTCGGCTATATAAACGACGCAAATTAAATTTATGAGAGAACAGCTGTTCCTGTCGGTGCCTGTGAACCCTAACGTGTCCTAGAGGGAGGGAGGAAAGATCGGCCAAGTAGCACTGCGCTGCTGACTGACACTCAACAAAACTTATAAAAACGAAACTTTTAATCCCATAGAGGTTCAAAGTTATGAAAATCTTAATTCTTTATAAAAATATAAACTAGCGTAATTAAGAAACACCAATGGCGAGAAGAGTTACAACAGTTAGCGTTAATTGTTCCAAACTTTTCCGCCCAGTATTTTAGCGCCAAAAAGAAACTCTTTGTCGCATCGCCTTTGTAGATTGTATATATACGTGGTTTTAGATTGAAGTTTATAAATCGTGCAGAGACTTAACTCTAACTTACCACACAAGCTATAACAAATTAACACTCGACTAAAAGGCTATATAGTATTTTCACAATTATACAAATGTTTTTGAAAATAAAAAAGATAATAACTTCAAACCAGTCGTAAGTGTAAATTGAAATTAATTAACTGTGAAAGCAGTATATAAAGTTTATTTATTTATTCAATTGCTAACATAAATTTACATTAAAAAGTGGCACTACACTCAATCGACTATACTAAGACAAATTCCAAATTATTCCTTAAATGACTAGTGAAGATTGGATATAAATTGAATTAGAAAATTTTAAACCCGTGTGCTATAATATATGCTAATAGCAACAACAACAACATATCTTCACGACAGCTCCCTAATGTGCATGTATGTATATACATGTATGTAATGTAATGTGGCAGTGAAGACGGAGTGACACGTATCACGTTCCTTCCATACCTGCCGCTCTACTCTTCACATTCATTAGTCAAGTCAAGTGAAACTTGCACCTTGAACCTTGCATACTTATGCAAGGTCCTGTTAAGTCACCTAAACTACAACTAGGTCACTTTCAATATAATTATAAGCTTTCCGAGAAAATGTATTAAGCTGTACGCGTCGTAGGGTAGTTAGAAGTTTAATTTGATTTTTACAGTAGCAGGAGGGTAGTTCGTAATTTACTCGTTGACGTGCGCGTCTCGTCGCAGTTTTATGTTCACTTAGGAGTTAACAAACAACATAACTCAATGTACACGCCACCCATGTGATAACCAATAATATTGATCGCGTTATAATGCTTAAGTACTAGATATGCTCCGTGGTTTTACCCGCATAATATTCCAAGGGAAGTATATTTTTTGCGATAAAAAATTTCATCACTTTTCATCCAAATCCATTCGGTAACATCGAGAATATAAATAACTACTGTATTTTAACCAGTTTTTTTTCTATTAATTTTATAGCGAGAGTATAAAAAACTATCATCACACCTCCCTGCGAATGCGGCGAGCAAGCGATAACGGTTTGTTGGCAACGACTTCATGCAATCTGAAGCTAATCAGAAGTTAGGGAACACATTGCATGACACTACATCCTCCTATGCAACTGAATTGGGCCCGCACGACCGGGGAGGTACCAATCGCTCACTTAATACCGCCGTAAAATGACACCTACTGTGTCGCGTTTCGGTGTATGAGTAGCCGGTGGCACTTTAGGGGGCGGGGAGGTGAAAAGGAGGCCAACGCATAGACATAAATATACTGATGTTCATGAGCGTCGGTGGTCGTAGAAAGGCTCCGATTTCTCGTTAGTCCCCCCTATTCTATAAAAAATCTAAGTGAACATTTGCAAACACACAGAACAATCTCCGTTGAGCCATCGCAAACACTTAGGTAAGTTGGAGTAAAAAATGACAAGAAAGATTGATAACATCTTCCCACTTACTGTGAGATAATGAGATTACTCGCGGACAGTGTTTTTCGCGTAGCTCAAGTTTTACGTGCGTCAGAAGGAGACTAACGTTTTTCCAGTGTGGCATTAGATAAATACATACAATTTATGTGATGCCAGTTATCTAACTGATATAACATCTAGTAACTAAGTTAGGTAACTGAAGCCGTTAGTGAATGTGATAGGCAAATAGAGGGAGAGAGAGAGCGAGAGAGAGAGTTCTATGCAATATTAACTTTTCTTCTTTTTTCTCTACAACATGAATAGAGACACGCCGGTTGCGCAGTCTCTTGGCACCACCTATAGACAGTATACCTATAGACACCACCTCTTGACGCCCAATCAATCAAATATGTGGCGTAACCATCCCTGACCGCGTTCGTAATGATGCAGTGAGGGAGAGATTGGTTAGAAAAGAAACTGACGGTGTAAAAATGAGAAAGGATATCCACCGTTGGTACTACCATGTAGAAACAATGGCAGATGGAAGCCTGAAAGAAAATTGTCATTTCTATTATTTCGTAATTGGAATTAATTTTTCTTTATAACAGTAGCAGATCCGTTGAGTACTTTTTCACAAAAGGGTAACAAACAAACAACTAAATTTCACATTTAATAAAAAGTGGGACTGACAGGATTATGATGTACGTAATTTCAATAAAGTGTACCTATTTCAGGGCTCCATGAATATATCAAATATATATTTAGGTTTCACCCACCACAGCCAAAACCACCTGCATATATAGTATCGCTATATCCTATACATTATTTTCGTACATATGCTTCAATAATGCCAAGTGTCATCAAGATCACTGGAGTAGTTTTATATTATCTATCATAAAAGCAAAATCGCTCTCACCGATCGTCCATCTCAGAAACAATATCACCTACGATTGAAATTTGTCAGGCCGATTGACATCTAGGGTGCAGTTTATTTCACGAAACTCCACCCCTAAAAATTCGATTTAGAGGGTGAAGTACACGGGTAAAACAGGGAGGGGTTGCTGGTAATATATATATATATATATATATATATATATACATATATATATATGACATAAAGATCTCAATATGAAATACATATTTTCATGGTGGATAACTTATACAGTAACAACAATGTTGTGTATCTTGTGTTTTCGTGTTCATTTTAGTCTCGACTCTCGCCTGGACGCCGCACTGTTGCTGCAGACTAATCCTCTTTGGTCACAGCTTGATGCGATTTCAGCCCGTCTTTCAACAATGGCGTAGGAAAGGACTAGTTTGGTCGACAATTTATTCCATATCACGGTGAAGATTAAATATCATATAGCAAATATACCTGTGTTGCTCTTCAGAGAAGCGCTGCTGAAAGCTAACTCAAATGTCTCACTCGAAATCTAATAGGACTTGGTAAGAAAAGTAGATAGTTTATTTATAGTATCATCATCATTGTCAGCCCTTATCGGTCCGCTGCTGGACGTAGGCCTCTTTCAATGAAAGCCAAGAGGATCGATATCCTGCTACTCGCATCCATCCCGGACCGGCTACTGCACGTAGATCGTCTTCCCACCTGGTGAGCGGTCAACCAACACTTCGTTTTCCTAAACGCGGCCTCCACTCAGAACGTACTGGCCCATCCGCCACCTTCTCTTCTGAGCGTGTGACCGGCCCATTACAACTTCAGCGAGCTTATATGTCGCGTGATATCGGATACTGTAATTCTCTGCCTTATGACTTCGTTACGAATTCTGTTGGACAAAGAAACACCCAACATAGCACGTTCAATAGCCCGTTGTGCTACCGCAAACTTGTGTATCAGTCCAAAATTAAGAGACCATGTCTCGGCCCCGTAGGTCATCACGGCGAGAACGCATTGATTGAAGACTTTAGTCTTTCAGCTCTGCGGTTTTATAGGAAGGCAAAATCGGAGCCTTTATACTACTACTAACGCCCATAGACATTATTGTAATGAATACTGCCTTTTTCCTCGTCTCCAATGGGCCAAATTCTACAAAAAAAAAACCGTATGAAACAGCAGGGGGGAGGGGGGCGTCGCACATACAAATACTCATTCGAGTTAGTTTCAGAATACACAAAAGAAGGATTTTTAACTCTCATATTTTTAATACCGCGGGACATTGATATCCCTTTTAAGGAGTAAATTTATCTAGGAGTTACAGCTAATGTATTTTTAATGTTAAATGCTCCGGTATCGCTATTCCACAACCCCCCCCCCCGTCCATGATGGGGCGGCGGCACAAGGCCTTGAGCCATGGTTCAAGGCTTGTAGTGGCGGTGGGGCTCAGTAGCCTGGCTCAGTAGCCCAAAAGCCTATAAGAGGAGGTGACTGAAGAGAAGGAGGAGAAGGCGCTATTTGTGCCCCTCTTATAATGACGGGGGTAGAAAGCGAGGGAGGGAGGTGCTCTATGTGTCCCTTTTATAAGAAGAGGGGGACTAAAGAGCAGGAGGTGGCGCTCTTTGTGCCCCCCTTATGAGAAGAGGCGAGGTAGTGAGCAAGAGAAGGACACGCTTTTGCGGTCGGGGTAGGGTAGAGGATGGGAACCTCACCTCGCTGCACTGTCCCAAAGGTGGCGGGGATGTCCTCTGGTGATGGCTCGCTGTCGCAGTGCCCTGATGATTTATAGTTGCGGGCCCGTCCAGGGCTGGTGACGTCGCGTAAATGCGTTACTCCGCGTCAAACCTCCAAACTCCACATTGTTACCGAACTTTGATAGAGGCGTACTGTGATTCGCAAACACATATTACGCCGCACCCCTCTCAGGGGAGATAGATGGTGGAGAGATAACTTTACTAAACGAACTCACCTGATGTATTTTGAGTTAGGTTTGCTCATATGTCATATATCTTAAAATCAACGATCAGAATCAGACTAATTTCCTGAGTTCTATGCACGAATTCGTACGTACCAAATCAAAGTTCTATTTTATGGAACAAAATCTAACATAATGTAATCAATTTTCTTTATAAAAAGTTCTCAATTATTATTATTATTAATATAGTAACTAAGATATATTCATGTGTGAAAGCTAATGTGTACATAATTTATAGTATAATGGGACAAGTGTACCATAATAATCACAACAAACAAAAAATTCACATTTTACAAGGACTAAGGTAATCTGACTGATCCTTACTAATTCGTACTACTATTGTGATATAAATTATTTTATATCTCACTTATGTGAGTTGGTTATTGTATTTGGTGTATGATCCTGTAAGATAGCTTAAGTATTATATATATAAAATGAAATAAAAGCAAACGAGGAAAAAAACCGGCTAAGTGCGTGACAGATTCCCACGCCGGAGGTCAGTGCAAATTTTAATATTTTTGTTTTTTTTTTTGTTCTAACGGAAACTTAAACGCATAATCGGTGATAATTACAACCGTCTCGCGCTATTCATGAAATACAGCCTGGTGACAGACAGATGAAAAGACACGTACAGACAAGCAGGCAAACGGACGGATAGGACTGCAAATGGAAATGCGAACAGACAGTCAGACAGCCTAGAGCGGACAGACGGACTAACGGACAGCGGAATCTTAGTAATGACGCCCCATTGTTACCCTTTGAGTACAGAACCCTAAAAAATACACATTTATACATAGCGTGTTCAAAAAGCATCGCGAATTTAAATCTCGTGTGAAAGCGTCACTTGCATGTACAGGTCTGTATAGGTGACTATCTCTACAGACAGATCGCGACACACGGGAAGGCTCCACAGGTAAGGGCCTGGAAGTGATTCTGTTGTGTCACTGATAATCCTACCCATTTATGTTTCGAGGCTACATTAGGCTTGAAAAAGGTCTGAACGATATAACTCCTGAGATAGACAATGCCTGTACTTAATTTTAATGACAAAAATTAGCAATAATGGGGAATATTTTTCAATGAATTCAATGAATTGTGTCCAACTGCTGCCCGCGATTTCATCCACATTACAGGCGAAATCACGAGAAAAGTTCATATTTCATAGCTTACGTGTCACTCTGATACATATTCATCAAAATCAAAAAGTGAAAGACTAACAGACATCTATCTAAGCTTGTGAACTAGCTGCTACCCGCGAACTTGTCCGCATGGACTATAGACAGCGTGCGATAGTCATTACTTCTATGACTTGTGTGTTATTCTGATATATGACTAATATTATTGTATTATTTTATTACAATGCATTCAGTAGTTCTAACAAAATATCCATCCGTACCTATGACGTTTCGCATTTAATTAATTGTATAGTCTATATATTATTCTGTACAAGCGACTACATTGGCAAGCATTGGCATTCATACAAAAGTCTGATCAGTAGTTTTAACTTGAACATGTAAAAACAACTATCCATATTTACAAATGTTAATACAGGCTCATGCGGATTATGTTACACGTACATACATACATATACATACATACATATGTAAATACCACGTCGTTGCGTTCCCCAGCTATCCTCTTCCAATGCGCGACTACGTGTGAAATCAGCACTTCAAACTCCTCGTACTCCACTGGGATGGCAATCAAATCGTCGGGAAAGAAATCGACGTGCGACTTACAAAACTCTCCAGGGCCCGGCTCGGTCGCACCACATACACTTGAATAATAGTATTGAAATGCCGGACGTGAAAGTATATTATTGGTAATGTAATATGCAATCGCAGTACACGAGGGGCTCGTAAAATGCACATAAACTGGCGCACACCTCGTGGTAATTGAAAACGCAGGGAGTGTCCTCATATCACAACCACATGAACCTCACTTGCTTATCTTTACACTTTAACTTTGTATCACTTTGTATAAAACGAAATTGTCAATATAATTATTACTATCATATCACAGTTGCTTGCGCTGGGTACACTACAAAAGCGCACGCTATACTTGGCTGTGTATTCTACCGCGGTACCGTATCATGCACACTTCTGCGTGATAATTGAAAACTTAGGGATTGCCCTCTTAAATAACAACCACACGGACTTTACCTGCTTATCTTTACACTTTGACTTTGTATCACTTTGTATAAAACGAAATTGTCAATATAATTATTACTATCATATATGCGCTGGGTACACTACAAAAGCGCACGCTATACTTGGCTGTGTATTCTACCGCGGTACCGTATCATGCACACTTCTACGTGATAATTGAAAACTTAGGGATTGCCCCTTAAATAACAACCACACGGACTTTACCTGCTTATCTTTACACTTTGACTTTGTAATACTTTGTATAAAACGAAATTGTCAATACAATTATTACTATCATATCATAGTTGCTTGCGCTAGGTACACTACAAAAGCGCACGCTATACTTGGCTGTGTATTCTACCGCGGTACCGTATCATGCACACTTCTACGTGATAATTGAAAACTTAGGGATTGCCCTCTTAAATAACAACCGCATGGACTTTACCTGCTTATCTTTACACTTTGACTTTGTATCACTTTGTATAAAACGAAATTGTTAATATAATTATAACTATCATATCATAGTTGCTTGCGCTAGGGACACTACAAAGTGTCGGAGGAGCGCCCCACACAGGGAGCGGGTGCCGCGTGGACGGACGTCGTCCGCCGTAAGGCGACGAAGAAGCCGGCGGCACCTGCGCCGCCGGCGAAGAAGACTACTGCACCGGCGGCTTCGGCGGCGCCGGCGATGAAAAAGGATGCGATAAAGCCGAAGCTGACGCTCCCCCGCTCCTCGGCCGTA
>JAFELO010000278.1:283548-412842 GCA_017140195.1 Eumaeus atala | reverse complement strand
AAATTGTTATATTGACGAGCCATTCGTACCAGAGGGTTGTAATAAGATATGTTAGGATAGCTCAATAAGTGACCATTAAATATTTGTTCTCTCTGCGTTAGTCTTATCACAGATAGCTTATTACTGTGGCAGTTGTAACAGTATGTCGTAAGACAAACCTATGTAATTTTTAGGGATACGTACGTAATAAGGAAATACGGAACCCTCATATGGTCACTTTATTCTCATATGTTTTTCGTATGTTTACGCGTCTGTCATGAAAACCTAAAGGGTGACATAGGAATCAAGAAATTTTGCAAGAATAATCGATACTAATATATATATAACAAAGTAATGTTAAGGAAGTAAAAAATCCAGAAATTAGTAATTGAGGAGCGGGGCGAGTGCTTACATTATCCCTCGACCACTCTTTAGCAGATTAAATACCTGTCTGGATCCCCTGCTAAATATAACATTATTTACACAAGCTTATATTTCTAGTTGTATGAAAAATAAAATGAAAAATAAAGTTATGTTTGTCAACCTATGCGTTCCTCGTACCTCGTCTTGATGAACCCTCCGTGCGAGTGTCCGACTCGCACTTGCCTGATTTTTTCATTGCGTTTGTTGCTGCCACATGCTATGTTATTAAGAGTGATTTCAATAAATTGCAGGCAACTGCTTCAACGCGTCTCACGGACACGTGACCGTCGCGGAGAGCGGGTCGCCGCCGGGCAGCAGACCCACAGTACCCGACCACAGGTTCACGACACGGCCAGGTATCCCTGCTGTACTCCTGTGTAAAGTGTAATCTTCAGTGTCGCGTTTCGTGCGGTTTGTGAGTAGCCGGAGTCCCATTAGGGTCGAAGGAGGGCAACGCATCGGCATAGTAATTATGTGGATGATCATGGGCGTCGGTAGTCATAAAAAGGCTCCAATTTCTCGTTTGCCCCCCTATTCTATAAAAAAAAAGGACGACCAAATTATATGAAGAAGTTGGTCGTTCTTTTTCAACCGACATGCGTCTGGGTTTCACGTGAGTTTGAAGTAATACCTTTATGTATTCAACTCAATGTGTCCCCGGAGAAGCAGCACGTATTATATGATAATAAAATAATATTTCTTGCGGTGGCCCTTGGAGACTAGAATACATCAGTTAACGTTGCCTATTTATTTGAACCCTCAACCTCTGGCGTAACACGTGTACTAACCGCCACGTTACCTACTGAGCCACCCCGCTCCATAGTCCCAAGGAAATCACATTTCTAATCTTCAATTAGAACAGGGGATTACCATTTAAGTGACGTCCTGAACCGTTCAGCAACTCTTAAATTACTCTTCTACAAGTACAATTAATGTTTCGCGAGGACGCTTTATCAAATACAATATCTTTGGGTGGTTTTAATAACTTGTGACATCAACACATCTGTCTCCTTAACCCCTGTCCATGGTAGATGTAAAGCACGTGAAACGTCGGGTGGTAAAATATTAAAGAAACCACGACAAAATCCGCTAAAGTAGTTTTATAAGTTACTAAAGCATAATAAAAACAAACAAACACAAAAGTGAAGCTAAAACGCACGGCAATAAATATTTTTCTTTGCTTACAACTTGGAGTTCTTGATATTTGTGCGTTGACAGATGACATACATCGAGGTATTCAAATGCCGCGAGCAAATGTCTTGTTCATGGATTATTTTGGTCTTGATTGCTTTTCGTTGAGTTTCAAATCTTAATAATTTCGAAATAGTCTCACTGAACTTTATAAAAGAGCTTTGTGATGCACTGAGAGTCTGGTGTGTGTCAGGCGGTGAGGCGGATATCGAAGTGCCGCTGCCGTCTCCGGACGTAGCCAGCTCGCCGGAGGAGCCGCGCGTCGACACGCACGACTGCATCGAGATAGAGGACATCGACGACGGCTGGGAGCTCGTGACGCGCCCCGCCGAGCCGCTGCCCACCGGTGAGTAGCAGTGCGGCGTGCGGCGCGCGGCGTGTCAGACACGAGAACCGGAGTAGTCTCAAGCACCGCCATGCTTTGGGGGGGCATACCTCTGCATTGCGAGATTCCTGGAGGGCGGTCCTAAATTCTCCCAGAAAATATACCCGTAATAGGAGCAGTAGTCAGTCACACCTAATACAGTAAGTAGGCAAAAAGTTGCCACGCAATATCACGTAAACAAGAAAGTTCTATATTAATTTGTGATTACAGACTCGGAAGCTCTGCTGGCGACGCCGGAATCGCCTCCGCGGCGCGCGGCGTCCGAACTAGAACTGCGGTCGCCGGGGGCGGAGGCGCCGGTCACGCCTGAGCCGCGTAGCCCCGGCTCCTCCAGCGATGATACCGCCGAGCAATTGTCCGTGCCTCGCGCACGCCAGAGAGCCTCGTCCGAGCAAGATTTACGCTATGAACCGCCCACTGGTACGTACACGTCACGCTGACGAACACTGTCACCGGCGTGTACACACGGGCTGTAACGTCGTATATATTCGCTCTGCGTAAACACGCTCCCTTATGGACCTTTAAACCTTTCTATACATAATTGCTTTCCATACACAATTAATTATTAAAGAAGTGGTATTATTAATACAATCTACGACATTTATCCGACCGGAAAAGTACCTCTCGCTCTCATGATAGTGGCATTAAGTAACAGTTCGAATTACAGCCGTCACCTCACGGCATAGTTTATACAGCGGGATGCGTACAGGCGACAAGTTTCTCTTTATTAGCGTCATTTATACATAACATGAGTACAAACAGCCCCCGTGCCTTAAAAGCCGTGCCGTCAAAAGGTTTCTGATAGTCCACAAAGGCAAGGCCTTTGTGGACTATCAGAAACCTTTTGACTCTATCGAAACCTGGGCTGCTCTGAAAGCTTTCAAGCGATGTCAGGTCGATTGGTGATACGTTGAAGTATTGTATGACGCTGTATTTATGTCCGTTCTGATTCCTGGAGGTCAAACAAGGCCAATCCAATTGCATCGAGGAGTGCGACACGGGTATGTTATTTCCCCGAAACTGTTCACTGATGCTTTAGGGGACGTCCGTAAGACTTTAACTGGGCAGAATGCGGCACAAATATCAACTGCCTAGTAGTAGTAGAGTACCTCGAACATCTTCGTTTCGCCGACGTCAAGGTCATGTTCAACGAACACGTTCTCGCTGTGAAATGAATGATGAATGAACGTCATTTATATAAGAACTTGAATTCCCTAGACATACCTACATCATGTAAATCCGTGGTTCGGGAAATATTAGGTCATAGAGCAGTGTCCAATTACTTTTTCCAACGCAACTCTCCGAAGACCCCAAGCCCGCGTCCTCTTTTACAATTTACGTACACCTTACACAAATGAAGAAAATTGATAGCAGATGTAATTCACATTATTTAAAACCTTCGAAATACATTTCTTTTTCGATGACACCAGATTAATTCACATTAATTATTAGCAAATGTGTCAAAAAACCTAAGCTTACTTCGTAGTAGGGTAAACAACTGCACGCAACCAGACAACACATGCTGTCCCTCTGTTCACGTACACCATACTACGTGTGCTGTCTACATCCCTCTCGCCCCAGACTATCTCTAGATTCAATTCACTCGGCCCACAGCCCCCACTGCGCCGCCGGCGCAGTCGTCCCTCGCGCATCTGCGCCGTGCGTCTGAGCTGGAGCTGCTATCGGTACGACAGCTGAAGGAGCTGCTCGTTCGCAACCGTGTGGACTACCGCGGCTGCGTCGAGCGCACCGAGCTGCTGCAGCGGGCACAACTGCTGTGGAACGATCACGCCAGGTTCAGCAACGGTGAGTAGTTCCCCGGCGCCGCAGATGGGGCTGCTATCGGTACGACAGCTGCGAACTTCTACCATTAATTAATGTTTGTTCATCTTATCCACTTGTATCCCTAATAATCTGTCTCTCTCCATCTCTCTCTCTCTCTCTCTTTCTCTCTTTCTCTCTCGTATGTGAACTAAATTTTGACTCTTGTTTCAGAGATCGAAAGCCTTCCATTAGAAGAGTGCTGCAAGATATGCATGGCGGCGCCTCTGGAGTGCGTGCTGCTGGAGTGCGGGCACATAGCGGCCTGCACCGCCTGCTCGCGCCAACTCGCCGAGTGCCCCATCTGCCGCCAATATATCGTGCGCGCCGTGCGCTTCTTCCGCTCGTGAGCCCCGCCCCCGAGAGCCCCGAGCGCATTTTTGGCCAAGTGGCCAGAACCCGTGCGGCCGTGAGCCCTATACCAGTGAATTACCGAGCTCATGCTTCTGCCATCTGTGAAGCGCGCTAGCGCCTGTGGCCGAGTGCCCCGCGCACCCATTGTGTCCCACCCATAGGCCCTGCCCCAGTACGACTACGAGCTCTGTTCATCCGTGAGCCAGTCGTGACCCCGCCCCCTGCAGCACCCGCGAGCGCCGCTGAGGAGCTGTAGCCATTATGAACGCACTGCGCAATGAATCGCACACCTAAGATATAGAACGCTTCGACAGCGCAAGAACTGGTAAATAAGCAGGCACACAAACAGTACATATTTGTCGAGCTAATATATTATCATGTCTTAAACAATCATCGTGTAAAGTTTTGTAAACAATGTAAACAAACATTGGTTGTTGTGTGAGTTTTAGGGAGATATATTTTGCAGTCTGCGGTTCTCTGGAATAGATTGTATGCAACGCAGATTTGGAATTGACATAGGAATTACGGGCACCGCGGTAGTCAGCAGTAAGCGCGTTCAGAAAAATATTCAATTAAAATTGACAATAAAATATATAGACTGGTCGAAAATTGTTTATCGCGATTATTGCCTTTGATATAATGTATCCCGTGAAGCCTTCTGCTGAGTGTTTGTACTTGGATACTATGTCCGGCTTCTAATGATTCCAAAATATTCTTTTGCGCCCTCATCGTAGCTAAATCAAATTGTTTTACTCAAACAGTATTCTGTAACTAAACTCATGTCCGGCTTTGTACATGTTTGATGTATATGATATAGCATAGTTAAATAATCTCTGTAATCATAATGCCCAGTCATTTCTAACAAAGCTTGTCGTTATACAATATAACAAGAGTAGGGAGCAAAGTCAGTTCAACCTATTCCCTAGTTAAGTGAAATTGATGACGGTAATGATCATGTTAGCGTCGGCCATATCTGTGCAACGCTGCAATCGTAAAGTGCCGCATAAGATACAGGGTTTAACTTGTGGGAAGGCAGCTGTATTACAAAACATAATGGCTCCTATGTACAATTCGACACATTTCACTTAAAGGCCTAAGTAGACAAATTATAATGTAGGTTCCTAAATATTTAAATATTATTTTATAGTTAATGTATTTCTTCATATTTATATTTAACATTAAAAGTGTTTGATGTAAAATAGAATATTTTTGAATATTAGTATTTGGTCTCGATACTGCGTTCTCACAGGGAGACGAGAACACAAGTATATATACATTTGTGTAGCCGACGCCAGGTGCGTTTGTAGTCTGGCTGTACGTCTTAGCTACTGGAATGGTACAACTACAGTACCTGTGATGTTATTGTAGAAATACGCCTGGAGCGGACACTACATCATATTATTTTAAAACAAACTCCATAAAAATATCGTTCTGTAAGTAACCGACTTATTCATAACCTACTGAACAGACTTTCACCAATAAATAGAAGGCCTCCCGATGAAGGGTTATTAGTGTAAGATTTGTTGAGATAGCAATCAGAAGGAAAAGTGAGCTTTGGACTTGCTGTCAGTGATATTTATGAATGAAGAAACGAGCTTTATTTTTACCCTACAATGTCGGATGGTTCTCTGGAGCATATGCTTGTAGTCTATTTAAATTCCGATCATTCTGTGGAGATCAATGCTGGACGGACTTTAACAACCGGCCTTTTGACAGCCAATCGTCTAAATGACGTGTGTATCACTGGGTACTCTTAAATATATTTGAAGCAGTCAAATTCTTTTGTTTTTCAATGTTATATGTAACTGTCTGTCAGAGAATTGAGACGCCACTATGAATGTGAGGATAGTGGGGACTAATACCAATACGATCCACGATTCCTTTAGCTCAATTAATATCGCCGTGCCGTACCGTTTAGGTATTCCGAAAATACCATTCGCGAGTAATTTCACCAGTCGGACGGCGAAAGGGAGCACGAGCCCGGCTAAGAAGAGATCACCATGAGCCACGAAACCATGTTGGTTATCGCACAACAGCTGACCCCGGCTTAATAGTCGGGAAACGGATGTCCTGTGGCCTCTCTGGCCTATATATCTAGGTAAATAAGCTATTATACAAAATCTCATATCGGGATGCATCGCTCCCATCTGCGGTCGAATGGGAGAATCGTCCCCCTTTCGACCTCAAGCCCAGTCTCGCCACCTGAAGAGCTTTCATAGCAATCCCGATGGAGCTATATTGGCACACTCTTCGCTTCCACAACATACGTTCAGATCCGAAAGACGCGCACATGCGACAGGAGATCGCAAGCTAAATGAAACGCTAAGAGTATTTCTGGTACTCAACTACTCTGCTTGAATGTGTGCTTGAACTCGTGTAGGCATATGTTCTGGTGTTGACATAAAATATCCAATCTGCCGCCGCGTGCGCGACCGAATACATATACATATACATATATATATATATATGTATGTATATATATATATATATATATATATATTAGACAGGTATAAATGTTTAGTAAACCGTCAATATTATAGTGACACCCACGCACATTCCTAATAATACATTTTGATTAAAAGAAACGAGAGTGCGTCGCGACTGAAGTAAAGCTTAATACCAGCTTAACTTTGTTTCATGCACTGGTTATGAGAGGAAGACAGATAATGTGTGCTTGCGCGTCTCCTTTTGCTAGGTTATAGGTAGTAATATATTCAAAATGTAACTCTCTCTTACTATCTTATATATCCCTCTCACCTTCCGTTGGCCTCATTTTCCTAAGGGTGTTGTCACACATTCCCTATCATTTTCCCCAAGTCAATCGTGCCTGCGTACATATGTTTTACTTTAAAAATGTCTTTGCCTGAATTTTCAAAAATATTTCGTTCGAAAGTGCTCAATGGAATTCGCTCCTTATGCTATGTGTAAATTGTATACGTTACGGCGGGGTTTTGACAACTTTAACAAAATATTTCAAACAATTTACCACTGATAAACTAATACATTATTGCAATTTTATTTATTCTGTCTGAATTTCCTCCCTGTTCTGTAAATTTCAAGAAACTTTAAAGAGTAAAAAGTATTAAAGCACTCTTCCGTACAATGTATATTTTTAACTGTAGTCTCACTACTTTTTGTTCCGTTTTACACTTGATGGATCGCACCTATAGTTTTAATTCCTGAGGCCGTATGGGATTGCGCCTTATAGAAAACACAGCCTCACTGGTCTGGTTGTGTGTCAGCCACAGGACAATCCCATACGGACGATGTTGGTCTTATGACTGGGGATTCATGGTGCCGTATGACCAAGGCAGTGTTGGTCACTAGGCGATGGGAGTGTAAAGAAAATAAGTTACTTGTTCAGCTACTGGGAGTGCGCTATTGTTAAGCGTTACACCTGTTTGTGGCGGATGCACTACGTCGTACGGTCTACGCAGATATATTTTTGTATGTCGGTGAGCGCTGCTTTTAGATGTTGTATGTGTTGTAAGACTAGGCCAGTCAGTGTAGGTTTCGTCCGTACTTGAGAGTGCAGTGTGTGCACAGCGTAGAAATAAAATGTTGTATATATAAAGTTGTAAATTATATTTTCGTATTCCATTGTTGCAAGGCGAACGATCGACACCTCCCGTCCTGTTGCACGGTCACAGTTTTCAAATGTGACGTTTTTACCGACACCGACGTCGGAACAAGTAAATGTAACCTACCTTTCATATTTTTCGCTCTGATATCGGTTATAGGAAGTAAACATTAAGTGCATAATATAAGCATGCTCATCATCTGCAGATTAATTAGTGTAATAATTATATATTATATGAATGTTTGCTTGGTCCCGCTATCGCTAGGAAAAGTACATGCTTTATTACCAATAATTATGTTGCATTATGATATATATTGATATTTTACAACAATCTCAATTATTGGGATATGTACACTAGCAGATTATCGTTACTGACAATAACTAAGCCTAGGTTTTCTTAGAAGGGTGCAGTCATAAATAAGTCGATGACGTCACTAGAACTTTGACTACGTAAAGAGCGAAGATAGATGCCGCGACGTCCGATCAGTTTACACCCTTCATACACCGGTGACGTCCTCCACCGGTGTTACGGCCGCTATATGACGGCGCCGATTTTCTAGGAAACCAAAGCTTTAATTGCTCGGGTGCGAAGTCGCAGTGTCGACTAGTTCAACGCTTCATTCGTTCGCATTACACCTCAGCTGCTCCTGTACAAAACCTTACATCCTTCGGATTTCCTCTCGTAAAGTATTGAATGTGATATTGATTGCGTGTGGCGCGCCTCGCGACTGTAGCAGCGCTGACAGAAGAGGTCAACACAGATTATAATGAACCATATTTTAATGTAATAAAATGAACAAATTGTACGAAGGTTTTTTTATGTTCCACTTAACGTATAAGTTGTCCTCATTAGTAGCTGCTCGGAGAAGTATATACTCACAAAATATCATCTTTTTTAAATAAGATGTACAAGTCTTTTGATGATTACCGGCTTTGTTTATCCAACATACATCCGCATAATTGTTATACAGACGTAATCCCTTCTCCCCTCCTGTGTGTCATAAATTTACGAACAGCAGTTTGCCAAGGCCCGGGTAGCTCAGAGTATTCTATCTACGCACTCCCGTCCGTTGGCGATGAAAATGAACAAATACTGCGGAGACCATGGCTCCTCTGTGAGACGATGGATAGTTTTTATATAGAACAGGGGGCAAACGAGCAATCGCAGCTTTATTACTACTACCGACGCCCATGAACATCCACATAATTACTATGTGTATAATCACAAACCGAAAGAAACGGGACACTGGCGATGTCACTTTACGGCGGTATTATGTGACCGAGTGGTACCTCCCCGATCGTGACGGCTAAATTCCGCTGCATAGGAGGATATAGTGTCATGTACCATGCTTGGAACTACCTCCTCCTATGCAGCATGGCACTGCCTATTTCCATACTTCACTAACTATACTATGTAATAAAAGTATTTTATTAAACAAATCAATATAACAATAACAGTGTGTAAAAGCTATGTTTTTTCGGTGAGGCGGTACCGTGGGCGGTCAGTCCCTGCCAATAGCGTGCGTGGCCTCCGGAGGGTCGACGCGCACGACGGACGAGGCGAGCGCGAAGTAGCCCTCGTAGTGGACGGAGTCGGGCGTGATGTCGTAGTGGTAGTGGCCGCCGTCGCCGTGCTCGCTGAACCCGTGGAAGTGCTGCACGCGCAAGTCCAGCCCCTGCGGACGGAAATTACGTCACTTGTTTGTACATGTCACACAACAACACAAGTGTGTCTTAATTATTTAAACACGGTGCGGTTTTCGATAGAACGAGTGATGATGGAATTAAGAAGGGCGACGTATTTGCATAGCTGTTACACTAAATTAAATTATGAAAGAATAAGAGATATTAAGGTAAAATTAATAAAGGTGTGGCTTTAAGAAACCACAGTACAACTGGAACTTACATCTCAAAAGCAGGTGAAAAATATACAGACTTAAAAGCCCTTTGAGGCGAGCGATGTTAAGTACTATGTATATTATTGACTGACCAGGTCGCCGGTGACCAGCGTGCCGACGTGCACGAGCGGCGCCCGCATCTCGAAGTAGTGCAGCCAGGCGTCCACGTCCGAGTCGCTGCACAGCGGCGCCGACGAGAAGTCCGGCATCACGTGGTGCTTCACCGCGCCCTCGCGCAACAGGAATGCGCCGCCCAAACCTCAATTAATAAATTCATTAAATCTTCATTTGCAAGAATTTTGCGTGATAATAGTAGCGAGGCGGCCCCGCGATGGGTGGGCGTAGTACTGGACTACGATCTGGTTGAGGTCGTTATATCAAAGAAAAATGATCGATAAATCCACAAGGGAGCTCCGGAAAGTATAAAGCTCTCCTCACCCACTACTCTGTCTCCGTAGTGCCGCTGCAGCGTCTCTCTGATGGCGGTGATGAAGTTAGACGGGCCGATACGCTTCTTCGCCATCACTTTTATCACCTGTAAAGTGAATCACTTAGTTGCTACAGTTTTTGCATGTATGCATGCAGTAACGTAACGTGAAATCCTAGTGTTACGCTCATGTCTAAGCTAGAAGGTCAATTCACTAGAACTCCAGTGGACTAATGGCACGGCCCGGCATGAGCCCCGGCCTGCTGGGGAACAGCACGCACAAGTAGACCACAACACTTATTGGTTAAGTTTATATAGTATAGGGGGCAAACGAGAAATCCCAGCCTTTTTACGATTACTGACGGACAGGACCATCCGCATAATTGTTATATAGAAACGTGCTTCTGCATAGCAATTCCTTTCCCCCTCACCTCCAATAGGCCTTCGCTTCTCCGTATTGTGAGTCTGAAGAACGCCACTTACCATCTTTACAAATGCCTACTTTTAAGCTAAATTATGACAGCCTCTAGAGTGTAGGGCAAGCTCATATCCAACTGTCTCGTGGTGCAGTAACCATGTTCCCCGTCATACATGAGTGTGCCGGACCAAAAGTGTTCTAATGATAGCTTTGTCAATCACGATATTACAATCCCGTGACTGGGAGAGCTCGTTAACCCGTTGGTCCTGTTCCCGATTTCTCTCCGGTCGAGTCGAGCTGTCGTCCTATCGGAATAGGACAAGTAATAGGGGAGTAGACAGTGCATTTGGTGTCAGCGCACACACTTATACATTATAAAATTATCTGGCTTGTCTCAATAGAGTCTAGTGTGCCGTAGTCGGAATTCGGCCGGTAGCATCGCTCACCTGCCCTGGCCTTCCATCAGAGAGCAAATAGTTGCCTAATAGCGCCGTGCGAGTCTCGTTGTTTGGCAGGCGCTGCTGTAGGTAGCCGCTGCTGCCCTTAGCTGCGCCCACCGGCTCCACGGAGACTATCCTGGTGCCCTGCTCTACCGCGCCATCCTTTACGTACAGGTTTATGATGCCCTGGAATGTCAGTAGCAGGTATGTTAGGTTATTACTACTTAAGAATTGAGGGTATATATTATTGATGTACCTCGCAGTTGACGCCCAGGTAGGGCCAGGGCCCCGCCCCCGCCCCCGTCAGCAGCGCGGGGTCACGTCGCAGATGCCGCAGCAGCTCGTCGAGCGCGTAGATCTTGTCGCGGCGCACACTCGGCACCAGGTACGGCGGCCCGCCCACTTCCACCAGCTTCGCATCACCGGTCAGACCTGCACACTCAACAGATCAGTGCCGTGACGAAAGGGAGACGTGGTGGAAAGGTTCTCCTTAAAAGGTCCTCGGTTGAAAAGTCTTCGTAAACGGTGTCATTCGGATGTGTATCCGGTCAGAGAGGATAATGAGGATATACACCAGAATATACTTCACTGCAAAAGAGTCAAAGTATGCACGTCAAACT
This sequence comes from Eumaeus atala, assembly GCA_017140195.1. Classification (NCBI taxonomy): domain Eukaryota; kingdom Metazoa; phylum Arthropoda; class Insecta; order Lepidoptera; family Lycaenidae; genus Eumaeus; species Eumaeus atala. The sequence goes on along the minus strand of JAFELO010000278.1, from coordinate 401,306 downwards.
GAAGTATTTATGAGATATTAGGCAAACGAGCAGGTAGATAATGACTACCGCCGCCCGTGGATATTTGCTAGACTAGATAAGTATCAAGATCTAACTAGACTTTTGGTATGCGCCCTGTTGCTTGAAGATCAGGCGTCGGGGGCACAGAACTCATATATTCAAGCAACTCAAGAGCTTGGGTAGCAGTCGTTACCCACAAGTAAGATTGTTATTATTTATTTATTTAATTTTCACTTCCATTGAGTTCTGAATACATGTTGTGCCATCCTTTAATGATACATTTTCTCTTCACTTAGACATGAGCGTCAGATACAAGTCACAAGGATTTTATAGAAAATTCGCTTCAATGTGTCAGCAGCTTTTACGCAAAAAAAACATATGTTATCTATACAATAACGAAGCAGTAAATTTACGTCAAACACAACTACAAGTGTAAACTAACTGATAACAGTTTTGTGCTCACTCTCGGCCGCTACTTGTCACCGCATTATCAACAGACTCCAGATAATAGACTCTTATGTAAATTAGATAATTACTGATAGCAACAAAGAGTGTTTTGTTTATTGATGTAGTTCAATGGTGTTTTTGAATACATTTTACATCATCAGGGCATCGTTTTTTTCCCTAAACGAAGTTAGTCTCACTCTAGTGACGGGAACAGAATTCAATATTTTATCTTTGAGGGGTAACAATGCTGGAAGCTCCTAAGTAAAATCAGATAAAAAAACATATTTGAGGGTATAATGGAAATATTACTTAGCAGGCGATTGGGATGGTCTCATCCCATCCCGAAAGGAAATAAGCTTTTTATGCTTAAATAAAAATAATATTCAGTACTCAGGAAAGGGAGATGACATACAATAGGGACCCTACGATTTGTAGCGCAGAGCAGTTTTGCTACGTAAGTGAGCCGCAGTGCTACGAGAGTGCGCAGCATCTCTTAGTGGACTACGTACCTACTACTTTTTTTTCTACAAAAATGCATAATGCCTCTATAGAAGTTTTTATTTCGCAATAAATAATAATAATACACTCACCCGGTGCAGAGAGGTTGAAGGGCGCTGCCGTGAGGTCGGGGCTGACCTCCGCAGACACGTTCACATGCTCGAATGTCGCACGCAGACCTTGTGACAATACTGCAAGTAAAATATTTACATCAAAATATTTAAAAAAATGCCAATAACTGCTGTTGACATATATCATATCACTCGTACGAAAAAATAACAAGGCACACAAATCTGGAAATGCATTTTTGAATTTGCGAAATTATAAATATTTTAAGTAGATGGACTCTTTTATTAAATAGACGCTGGTAGATTAGAAAGAAAAATAATTATGACATCCTACAAGGGCCTATTGGGCCCTCTCAAGTATGAAGCGTATCACTCCTGTCCCTCATTCCTATGAGGGAAGAAGTGCTTCGCATCTGTATAAGCGGATGTTAATGGGCGCCAAATGGTTACCAATGGTCTATCACAAGTGTCTGCCTGTGATATGAAACCATCTGTTCTGATTATCGTCACTTCGCCGATTACACTTAAGAGCAATTTGTTCGAATTCTCTACAATGAGACGGCTCATAGGCAATTGCGACATGGGTTTGGTATAGTATTTTCGAGATGGATACGAGTAGCAGGAGACCAGTCGTTTGACGTGTACTGCATTAGGTCCTGCGTCCAGTCATGACTATAATGGTAATGATGGTTACACTTAGCCTGTTTATTGTAATGGGTCAGCACTTAGGTTCACCTATAAAGTCTTATATGGTTCACACGGATAGGTCCGTCGTCATAAGGGCCATGTTTGTGTCTTGTTAGTTTTTATCTTATTATTATTTTTTATAATATAGGGGGCAAACGAGAAATCGGTGCCTTTCAACGACTACCGACGCCCATGAATATCAGCATAATTACGCGTTGCCCTCCTTTTCACCACCCACCTGGGCCACCGGCTACTCACAAACACCACGAAACGCGACACCGCAGGTGTCACTGTAAGGCGGTATCAAGAGAGATTACATCATTAAAATACGCCTCTCGCCTTACCTTCAACCACCTCATCTAAGGGCGGTGTAAACAGAGGTTTCTCCGTTATAGGGACCTTTGAATAATCCACTGAGGCCATGCTGAAATAGAGTATTATTAAAAATTAGGTTTCTTTCTTGAATAGCCTTTTCAAGTTAGTACCACTTACGTAAGTAATACTAGTAGGTAAATACAAGTAGTTATTGGCATGGTAAAGGTACTGCATCTATAAAATTATTGTAAGGTTATTGATTTTGTTTGAAAATCAAATTTTCATTGAAACAAGTAATAAAGTTATGCCAAGGGGGCGGTGGAGGCAGTGTGTACATAACACTCCTTAATATCAAAAGCTAACATCGAAGATTTATTAAAGCTAATATTAGTGTCCACTTACGAATTGTGAAATACATTAAGTGCCATTACAATTTATAAGTAGGTAAATCATAATATCTATTTTAGTTATACAATTTTAAGTTCATTTTTAAAACTACTGAGTTTTAAAAATGTAAAACTTGATCTAATGCTTGTTGCTATCACATTCTCTTTGGTTGCAATAACTTACTTGTCAATGTCAACGCCACTTGCCTCCACGCTCGATGCAAAACATGCGGCGACAGTAAGTGCCGCAATAAAATTCACTGACACCATAGTTACCGCTCTGTTACCTACTTATAAATCATAAAAACGACTCACTACTTTATAGATTAGAGGTCAAAAGTAATCACTACTTTATAGATTAGAGGTCAAAAGTAATCACTACATTATAGATTAGAGGTCAAAAGTAATCATGGTTCACAAACGTACGTATTTGTTTTGTAAAGATATTTGTTGCTGAGAGCGAAGCCGCGCCAGGTCCGAGCGTGTTCACGCGCCGGCGCCAGTCGACAAGTGACCTTAAACTTTTTACAGAACTAGTTGAGGTTTAAACTGTCCCGATAACCGTGTTCATTATTATTATAATCATCACCATCAGCCCTAAAACGGCAGCTTGTTCTAGTTGGCCTCTAGGATATCCAAAATTATTTAATGAACATCGGTGCAGCAGGCATTGTATAAATTTGTCATAAGACAGGAGAGGGTATACATATAAAGTCTGGCTGTCCACAAATATTGCATGTACGTAATAATTTTGTCGAAATAAGTGTAGTTAATATCTATAGCCTTATAACAAGGCGATAAAACATAAGTAACGTTCGTCGTATTCGTTTCCACTTTCCTTTTATGAGTTTATTTTAAAAGTAGAGAATTTATTTATTATGGCATTTCTAACGTTTAAGTTTCGTGCCATCTCAGATGACTTTACCGACTTTACGAGCAGTCGCGAGTCGAAAGCTCCATGGCGGTCACTAGTGAACATGTAACTATACAACTAGTTGCAAGCGCGTTGCCTTCCTTAACATTATCACTTTCAGGGGGCGATCCGGAAGCCCGCAAGTCTTCACACCATATATAAACATGTATTACTAGGGATCCGTGCTGGCTTCACCCGAAAATAAAGTGGGACAAATTCTACACTAGAATCTGCCTCGGGAATCACTCGGAAATCAAATACACGGATATGCGGAAAATCCATTGTGTAAATTTCGAGAAAATCAACCAAATACAGATACACTGCTCTTAGGGTCTTTGTTTTATATACAAGATAGATATATGAGCAAGAGTTCACTTCAGCGTTCACGCCTGCTCAATTCGGCTGCACTACAACAAGGGCTTCCTTTAATATAAACCTTTTCATGGTTAACTCTAAAATGGTCTTATCAAGTTGTTTCATACATGGATAATACTATCAGCAATACTTAAGTAAACCGTGACGTAGCGCGCTCGTGAATTTTTAATTAATAAACAACAGTTTTCTCCGTTATAAATACCTACCTACTTCTTTGATACTCAGAATTCAGATAGAAGCTAAATGAAGATGTACCTAATTTAGTGTATTTAAGTTTTGACTCTCACTTGAATACACTATGGGAGGACTTGCAAATATAACACTACTATTATAAAGTTTATAGACAACTTAGAAAAATCGTCAACTTACATTTGCGGATGTGTGCACGAATTTGGCATGAAACGAATTACATCAATAAGTTGGCTTAAATTGCCAACTTTCCTTGTACCTATGTCAGAGTTATGTTATTTTATATCTCTTAAGTATGACTACCAAAACGGACCTACGCTTCAGGTTTTTGACAGATGTACAGCGAAGTGATCCTTGTAAGGGTAACTTAAAAATTTACTTCTCCTTCCATTCCCTTAAAAAAACTTCAAAATTTCCTTCCTTCATCTACCAAAATTTTGCCTTGTGCTGTCTATCACGCAACCCATTATTGACTGCACCGTCGTTTGCTACCCTGATGCCACTGAAAACATACGCAATAAGCTTGAAAGACCTAAAAATCCATGTTTGCGATTTGTCTTTGGCCTAAAAAAATTTTACCATATCACTGATTTTCGCAAACAGTTGCAATGGCTAACTATTCGTGAGCGTAGAAACTTTCGAATCCTGTTTCCTCTTTAACACTCTTTACAATCCCTGCTCTCCATCGTATCTTGGTGAGCGTTTTCCTTTGCACATTCTTAAAGCTCTCATTGCAGATCACAAAAACATTCCCTTCTTCATATTCCTACCCATTGCACTCACTTTTTATCATACTCCTTTACAATATATTCAGCTAAACTCTGGAATTCACTACCTTTTTCAATCGATTAGATTGCAAGTCTATGTCACTTTTCAAAAAAATGTTGAAAGAATATTATTTTAATCAAGATTGATATCATAAAGCTAGACAATTGAATTACCTACCTGTTAATTGTATATTCGTTGTCATTATTATTAAATACCTATATACGTCTTGAGTGTGTTATGTATTTGTTACTACATATTATTTATTTATCTATTATATATGTATATACGTATGTATTGTGTGATCATATATATTATATAATAAGGGCATATGTATCTACCTATTTATATATTTTTATTTGTTACTATAATTATTTTATTTAGTGTACAGTAGTTTTGCTCATTTCATTCACATCTCCTGTGGTAGGAGTGCGACTACTGGAATAAATTCCAAAGTGATGGAATAAGTAGTACCTTTGTAACGACATTTCCAGTTTGTAAGTTTTTAATGTCTGGATTTATTGTGTGCATAAATTATTAAATGACTTACATAAGGAGGTATGGGACCCGTACTTAAAGGGCATGAGGTAGGCGGACTTGGGCACCTACCCAAGAGATATTTCGAGGTCCTGTTGATCTTGAAACACTTCCTATAGTGAGTATATGTGGTCGCTAATCCGCGAGCGTTTTGTGCGCAAGCGTTGTGTACGTACTGTCCTGGGCGCGGTCATACCCGGACCGGACACTACGGAAGGTAGTGCCATAGATTGTAACCGTCAGGACCGGCTCGATCGGGAGGTACCTCTCGGCTGTCACATTTCGCGGCTCATTTCGGCAACACGTCTGCATGTCCATATATACTAACGGGTTTATTGAAACAAAGATGAGTAAGTAACAAAACGTTTATTATACATCTTAATTATGTACACTGACGTGCCCAACGAAAATAAATAATCCACCACAAAGTACTCGTTACTCTTCACAAAAAAAAAACATTCAAATAAACATTTAGCTGCTAGTGGAGATGGCGGAGGTGACGGTATTTCATCATCAGCAGACTGCCACTGGTCTCCCATTGCATGCATCGTTAAAAAAGATGTGCGTAACCGCTCCGATACTCGAATATGGGTTACTTCTTAAGAACGAACATAATGAAATTAAAAAGACGTACGCGCGATAAAGTATTACGCTGGTGTTACGTTCGGCCGGTTACTGTTTCACGCGCGCATTTTAATCATCTCTTAAGGAGTAAACTTAAAGAATATCTTTTTTATTTGTAATTATCACAATAAATAAAATATTTAATAGAATTGTCTAAATTGACGCTTATAAAATTATACGTTCCCGACACTTCGTACAGTTTCATATGTTACAAACCTTTTCTTGTTTAAATTACATAATATAGAGAACGAATCTTTCAAAAGTTTCATACTACTCAGTACTCTTAAGTGTGAGACACAATTTTCTTGCGAGCACGGCTGCTGTAATGTAACCGAAACGTCGGATATGTAAGATATCTAAATAAACCACGAAATCATCGTTTAAGTAGTTTGTGGAACTTATGAAATCAAAACTATATTATTTCAAACACTAACAACTAAATAACCTAACCTATTTACAACAAGTTATTAATATTACATTAGACACCACTCGGTCGCCCGCTGCGAGCAGCACAATAGACCTGCCCGCTCCGCAGTCCTCGTCAGCCCTGAGCCGTCCACCACTGAACACACTCCTCATTTTGCACAGAACGTCAAGCAAGTCTTAGGAGGAGCAACACACTTAAAACCTAACAGTCAATGTGTACTGGCCAGTGAGCCAGCGGTCTGCAACTATATCGTGCAACATGTTTAGTATATAATAAAATATCATAGACTTTTTATATATAAGATTTTAAAAGAAATTGTACGATAGAATACTATAAATAACTAAAAATAATCCTACAATACGTCGACGGCGTAACATGACGTCACACGGCCGCTCATACCGTACGCTATATCACTGTCCCAAACATGCTCGCACCTTACTAGTTCAACTCACACAGAGTCCCCACCATGGTTCAAGCCTTGTCGTGGCGGTGGGGCTCAATAGCCTGGGGTGAACCCAGGCGAAACCAAATGATCTAATATTACTATATTGATTATATATTGAATCTATGTATATAATTATAATACACCTACATGAAGTCTTGACGAAACGGGGTTTATGACGGTCATATATTATAACGAGTAATATCGTTGTCTCGGTAGCTGCTAGTGCAACGCGCCGGTTTCCAAGCACTAATTGCAGACAACCAAATGACATTCAGGCGTTACAATTGCAATGGCAGCAAGTAAAAAAAATATGCACCAGGTCCTCTGTTCCTTCAGTCGATCCGCTGTACGGACATCTTGGACAAGCATTTGCTATAGTTACGTTTGATTTGTTCATAACACGCCGCGTTTCAGTGTTATCTAGTCCACGGCCGCACTGAGTACGCGTGTAGTACCGACAGCACGTGCATGTTGCGTATGCGTGTCGCTCGCGCCTCACGTGCGCGTGCCTAAGGCGGCGAGTGTGGCGGCAGTGTGTGCTGCTTGTCGCGGTGCAGGCGGCGCGCGTGCGCGGCGTGACGTGCCAGCCAGGCGGCCAGCTCGGCGCTGTCACACTGCACGCGCGGCCGACGCACACCCTCACCCGCCGCGCCCCGCACGCCCAGCTCCACGAGCCAGGCGCCGTCGGCGGGCGCGGCGGCACACGACACGAGGTTACCCAGCGGCGTCTCCATCACCAGCTGCGGTGCGGTGGCGGCATGTTTGCACGTGAAGATGCGCAGGTGGGTGTCGGACAGAATGGCGCGGATGTCATGCGGCGTATCGCGTACAATACGGTAGGCGAGGAAGCGCTCATGTGGGTCCCGCGCCAGCGCCCGCAGCAGCGCCGCCCCGCGCGCCGATCGCTCGCAGTAGCGCGCTAGTGGCGCGTCGGCAGCGACAGGGCGCGGCGGTCGCGCCCGCTGCGGCTCGGCGCCAGCACGGCGGGACGAGTCCCGCAACGCCGCCGCGGTCTCGGCCGCCAGGTCCAGTACGCCTATGACCGGTTTGGTCACGGTGCCCACGATGCCCTTGCCTACGCCCGTGATGAACCCAGGCAGCCCCTCCGCCGCTGCGCCCTCGTAAGTGTGCTTCACCAGCGATGTCACGCCGCCTGCCAAATTGGACGCTTCCAGTTACTATCAACACGTTGTTTCTTAGTGACTTTTAAATAGTATGCACATATACACCCCAAAAATAAATATAGTAACAGGGTTATAGACAGTTACTGGAAATCCATTTTAATATTTATAAAATACGGGGTATATAAATAAAAATGTTCTCATTTTGTACAATGGCACTTTGAATTAATAATTAATTAATACCCACCAAGTTGCGTGTATATGGCATGTTTTATGTGTACGTGTGGTATAGGTGTGTGTGGTGCACGTACCGAGTAAGCCGAGGCCGAGGCCGCGCAGGCCGGCGGCCAGGTGCGCGCCGGCGGCGGCAGAGCGAATGCGGCGGCGCGTCTCCTCGTGCGCCTCGTCGCCCACCACACGCTCCAGTCCGTCGCCGAGGGTCTCTGTAATAGAGACGGTATTATAATTATCTATAATTATGAAACAATTATAATAAAACTACTTTAACCATTCATTTACAAAAGTGAAAGATACCGGATTTCATGCTGCAGACTTCAACCCGATATCAACTTATAAAAAAAATTGTAAGTTGAAGGGAAATTTAAATATACTTTTTTGCAAACCCTTATACGAGCATAACTGACATTGTGCACGTCTTTTATACGGAAGATTTCGAGATGCTAACTAAGTACCTTAGTATTATTTTCAATAATTGACTTTTATAATCATCAATATAAGCCCTTATCGGTCCACTGGTTAGTATATGAATTCGGACACCCCTAAATATATGCTGGACATAGGGCTCTCTCACTGAACGCCAAGACGACCGATCTTCTGCTACTCGCATCTATCCCGGACCCGCTACTGCACGGAGATCGTTTTTTTTCGGACCTGGATTCGTTCGGACCATTCCAAAATTATTAATTAATTTATTAAATTGGTTGAAGACGAAGTGACGAAGTTTCTGGAGTGCTGCCCAGCCCAACCCAATCCTTCTATCGGCTTCCTTCTCGAAATTATATCTACCTAATTTCTATAGTTGCCCGAGGTAGACGTATTCGTCTACGACTTCCGAGAATAGTACCATCGACGTTAACCTAGGGAGAACGTGTTCGTTGAATATGACCTTTGTCTTGTCAGTTCATCCTAAGGCCAATACGTCGGTAGGATTCATTTAGTCTGTGCAACATTTACTGCAACCTCGCCTACGATTCGGGCAACACAACGATATCGTCGGCGAAATGAAGATGTGAGAGGTAATTTTTAATATTTATACCGCATTCTGCCCAGTCTAAAGTCTTAAAGACGTTCTCCAAAGCATTAGTGAACAGTTTCGGGGAAATAACATCCCACTGCCGCGCTCCTCGATGCAATTGTTTGTCCTCCCGAAATCAGACCGGACATAAGAGCAGCGTCATATAATGCTCTCAGTACTTCGACGTATCGCCAATCGACCTGACATCGTTGTAAAGCTTCAAGAATAGCCCAGGTTTCAACAGAGTCAAAAGCTTTCTCATAGTCCACAAAGGCAAGGCACAGCGGCTGATTGTACTCATGTGTCCTTTGTGCAACTTGTATTATAGTGAAAATGTGGTCAATGGTGCTAAATCCTCTGCGAAACCCAGCCTGCTCCGGTGGCTGAAATTCGTCAGGTTTTGTGATGAGTCGATCCGTGAAGACTCTGAGAACAACTTGTAAATAAGGCTAAGAAGTGAAATTGGACTATAATTTTGAAGAAGTGATTTGTCATCCTTCTTAAAGAACAAAACAACGTCACGTCAATTCTAAGGCATGCCCTGAGGTACGCCCCGCTGAAGGACAAAATTAAAAATCTTTGTTAGCACTCTTAATACATTTTCGCCTCCTGATCTAAGAAGCTCGACTGTAATTCGTCCTTCCCCGGAGCTTTTCCCCCTTTAAGCTGCGCAATTACTAATTTTTACTCAAGCTGACGTCCGGCAGATCGCCTGACAAATGTCGTGTTAGGCTTACACGCAGATCGTTGTTTAGGATATCGGGACGAGGAGCGAGTGAAGTATACAACTTGCTACAGAACGCTTCGATCTCAGATAAGATCCCAGGCTTTGAAGAAACGGTAACCCCAGAATTAGTCCTAACCTTTGTCAGATGACCTTTTCCAAGCTTCTCCACAGAAATCGTCGACCCTCTATTGTGCTCAATCGCTTCGGTAACCCGTTGCGTACTTGAGCTTGAGGTCTCGGCGTATTAGTTTGCTGATTCGCTTTGCAAGAAGCTTGGCATCGGCAGACGTAACATCTTCGCGTGCGCTGTGTTCCCTCATAAGTCCAAGCGTCTCATCAGAGAGCTTAGCTTCCCTGCTCGTACACTTACTCCTACAATATTCTTCACCCACGTCCGGCATGCAATTAATCACGCCACTCATGGCCTCATCAATTTCCATTGTAGTTTTCGACATATTTAGGGCATCGAACCGGTTGTCACAGTATCGGGGCTCTATCGTCTCCACTTCTTATAGGGCTTCTTCTTGAAATAGGAATTCATTAAGAAGAAGGATCCTTCTCGAGGAAATTTACCTACATTTGCCCCCTGCGATTTCGACTTCCGGCTCCATGTGGTCCCAGATCCGATCCGACACCATTACATACTACCTTGGCATTAAAGTCCCCCATTACAACATTGAAGTAGGCCTGACAGGTGTTATGTAAGGCTTCTGAGACATCCTCATAGGTTGTCTCCACGTCGTCATATGGAATGTGTCGACGTTGGTGCGTATCACTTAATGCTATACTTGTATCACTTTAATGCTATAACTCTTATTGACTTTAAGTATGAAATACGCCACCCTACCTGGGTGCACACTAGAGATTTCTACAATGTTGCCTAGGACGGACTTATTCACGAGGAATCCCACGCCGCCTTATGATGGAGTGTCGCCTTCCCTGAAGTGGAATAGGTGGCCCGATGGCAGAGTTATGGTGTCGTCGCCTTGTCTTCGGACTTCACATGGCTTCCACCTCCAGCTCAACTAAGTGGTTATCTAGTTTGAGCGTTCGTCCGTTATACGTGGCCAGGTCAAGTCGGTGGTAGAGATCCGTAGCCCGGAAATTCTTAGCACCCCTTATTCCACCGTTACCGTGGCCGCTACCGTGGCCAGGACCAGTGGTACTACCGAAAATTTGGGGCCGAATTCTACTGCTGTCGTCCATTTGAGGTTAATGCTCATAATAGCCACGCTGAGCAGGCGGAATGGCAATCGCAGATTAGGTTTCGGATCGGCGCCACTACTGCCTGTCGCCGATCCGATTGATGGTACCGTCATCACTCGGCGCGACCACTGTCCGGTGTTCCCGTCTATTTCACTATTTCGCTCTCACTATGAAACATACGGGACACCAAACAACCAGCTCGCTGAAGCCTCTTTGTTGTTAGGAGTGCCCTCTGATGACTCTTACGTCACCCTGGGCTTGGATTGAGGGTGAGTGTATTTTTAGGCCGCCCCCAAACAGCCTTTAGCTGATTTTATCACAATTTATTTAAGTAGTCTTGTTATAGTGTGTAACATAAAGCGTAAGCAACCATTATCATTATAAACTAATACAATCACTTATAATAAGGTATATAAGAAGCTAGAGTATATACTTAGTCTGGCCACAAATACTGTTACAATTAAAAATTAAAAATATTACATTTGAATTTGGAATCTGTCGTTTTTATACAATTGGTCGTTGTGTTTTATCACTTTCGCTTCAAAACATTGTACAATATTTTGTGATATTAAAATGAAGTGGGGGACACAGAGAGCAGATTGGCTGCGAGTGCATTACACAAAGCAGGTATGGAGCCAAATGCAATTTTAATACCCTCCATATACTTGGTGTTACCGGGCCATTAGTAGGTACAATGAGACTCCCTCTGTTTGGGACAGAAAAAGATCTAGCCGTCCACGTAGGAAAGAATTAGAAGACATCCTCTCCGATAGGACCTAGGACCATGTCGCGAATTTTAGGAGATGACTTGGGACAACTACTGAAGCGGTAAGCAAAGGGAGGTCAGAGAAAAAATTTGTTTACGGATGAGAAAACTTTTACATTTAAGCAACACTTTAATAAACAAAAAATTTATGCTCAAAGTACCAAGGAATCTTCCCAATTAGTCGACAGAGTGCAACGTGGGCATTATCCGACTTCAGTGATGGTTTGGTGGGGTGTGAGCGGTGAAGAAGTGCCTGAGCCATGTTTTTGTGAAAAAGGTATCAAAACATCGCCACTAGTGTATGAAGATACCACTGTTGAGAAGGTAGTCAAGCACCTTAATACACCATGTCTAATAACCAAGTTTGGTCCTGCCAGCCACATTTGGCGCAGATCAAGAAGCTCGATCCACCCAATCTTAGTAAAAAAAACGCTCCGCACTTCATCAGAGTTGAAGACTGGCCGTCGCCTAGTCCCGATCTTAATCTGCGGGATTATATTTTATGGTCAGTTTCAGAGAGAACAGCTTGCTCTAAACGCCATGACAATAAATTCCTTAAAACAATCCATACAATTGGCAATGAGGAACGAGTACGTGCGCTTGATTTGCTTGACAACTGATGCTGCGCCTTAGAATAAGCTTCTTATATTTTTAATTGTTTCATCTTTGCGTATTAAACTAACACACTTTTTTTTCTTTGTTACAAACTTATGGCAAGACTAGATATAGGTACTCTACCAATGATAATGGCAGACTCACCGGACACTTTGGCGGCGGAGTTGGAGAGCCCGTGCGTGACGTTCTTGAGCAGCGCGCCCACGTTGCCCTCGAGCAGCAGCCCCGAGACGCCCTCCGACACGTCCGCCACGAAGCCCAGCGGATTACCCAGGAAGTCCACGGAGCCCAGTATCTTTGCCGCTTGCCATTTCAACTCCTACAATGAATTACATTATTTTCTAGATGATACTTCACATTAAAAATATTTTACATTAAGTTTTATATGTTTTCACTTCTATCTTTGTTATTGTACTTTAACTACAATCATTGTTGCAAGTAAAAATAAGAGTATTAAAAAAAATAAAAAATAGGAGTAAGAATTGAATAGCAAAGCTGTGTGTGTGTGTTTGTTTGGGCGTCTGTGTGTTTGTTTGGGCGTCTGTGTGTGTGTGTATGTGTGTCTGCGTGTGTGTATGTGCGTGTGTGTGTGTGTGTGTGTGTGTGTGTGTGTGTGTGTGTGTGTGTGTGTGTGTGTGTGTGTGTGTGTGTGTTCAATTATAGTAATGGGTTAAGTAACTTTAACAGTTTTAGGAAGCACGAGGTTAATTTGTTATTAAATGAAGTCGCCGTTTTAGTATTATAGCCCTAAGTCGGGAGAAAGCTTCCGCGTATTATATCAGTACGCAACATCCATATTTGTGACACGCCTTGTGATATCCTATCGTTTAAATAATATCCTTTTTTTGCAGTTCATTTTTGTGCCAGTAAATTTATGTTGATTGGAAACAGGATACGTAACACATTAAGCGTGAACTTTATGCGTGCCTGCAAAGTATGTATGCATGTCCTTTTGGTGCAGGTCACATCGAGGGACGGACGGGGCGTCTCGTCCGGTGCCGCACTCTACTAGGGGACTCCATCTATTGGGTGATTAAAATATCATACAATCATCGTATAGCGATAAGTAATTATTTAACTAAATTTGTTTCATTGAACATAATTATATCGTATTAAAACATTATTGAATTTAACAATGCACAATGTTAAAATAATTACTTTCTTGTTGTGTGTTAAATATGTTGTAAGTGATTTAGTTCAGTAACTACAACTTTATTGGATTCACACTTGTGAAGATCTTGTGAGTATTGCAAATAAACAACTAAATGACACAAAAAATTGACGTACATCCTTGAAGTGCTGCAGCATGGTGCGTGCGAGCGCGGCGGCTGTGTCGAAGGCGTGCGCGCGTTCGAAGGGTTCCAGCTCCACAGCGGCGTCCTCAAAGCGCACGAGCGTCAGCCCCAGGCGTCGCTTGAGCGAGCTAAGCGAGCCCTCCAGCTTGTTTGCCGTGAACATGGACAGGCGTATCTGAACATACACCACACACATTATTTGAATATATGAGTAAATAAAAATGTTTTCATTAAACTTACACTTCATTCACCAAATGAAGTGTAGAATGAATGTTTAGGAAAAAACATGTGAATTTTTACGATGCGCGCGCGCACCGACAGATGTCTTATCTATGGATGTTTTTATTACATCCGTAATAATAATGTTACTGTAGTTCTGATAGAACCATTTATCAGAATTGGCAATGCAGTAGCATTCCGTGCTATGAGCGGGTAGGATGGTGCTGACGCGACATGACAGTTTACCATAAACACCTTGACGACGTCTTAATTTAAGCTTTCGCTTCAAAAAGATGCGCGTGAAAGATGTGTGCTACCTGTCCCGGTATGATCTTGATGAGCGCGAAGTAGTAGCGTGTTGCGTGAAGCGCCGTCAGCTCGAGCAGCACGCGCCGCGTCTCGAACTCTGCCTCGTCCGGCTGCTCCTCCTCCTCGTCGCGCCGCGCCGCCCACGCCCACACCAACAGCATCAGTCTACACACACATCATACTGAGAGTCAACAACACCACCCAGACCACGCCCACAGCAGCAGCATGAGACTACACACATCATACAGTGAGTCAACAACATCGCCCCGACCACGCCCACACCAGCAGCATTAGATACATGATACAGAGGTGTCCACAACCACACCCAGACTACGCCCACACAAACGGCATCAGTCTGCTCACACGTCATACATAAATCAACAGCCCCGTTCAGACCATGGGCAAATAAGCAGCATCAGCATACTCCTATCACGACATTATTCGTCAATCCCGCCTGCACGAGCAACATTTCACAATTTTACAACATCACATCACGAATCAGTCACCGCCCCGCCCAGCCAGCCGGCGTGGGCACGAACATTGGAAACATGGGCGTGGTCAGTGAGTTAAGTGGGTTCATTTGTATGATAACAATAAAGCCTGTTCTCCAGAGAATGCGTTATTAAGGCTGACAGATTGTCGAAGCAGAACTGTTTCGGTGATCGGACTTCGCTTATGCTTAATCTAGTCTATATACAGAAGTCCTTACCGACTTAAAGTGAGTTTCTGTTAGCCCAATACAAGAGGAGGAAGGAAGGAGGGAAAGATATCTACTTAACAATTGTACTCATATCTACAGGAGTTGGAAGTAATCTAAAGACTCAGAGAGCTCGTTTGCCCCTTATAATATGAAATAACTACCTGTAAGTGCAAAGATATAATAGAGGCTGTTGTTATTTGGGTTCAAAAGTTCATGACATATAAATATAAACATCTAACATTCATCGTAAGAATTAATTCGATGCAGTGTGCTATGCGTACCTCTCTTCCAGACGTACAGTCAGCGGGCGCAGTGCCAATACTAGGTGGTTGCAGTATACAGCATTGTAGGAGCGCGGCGGCGCGCGCCGCACCTCCAGCGCCGCGTGGAGCGCGGGGCCTGCACCCGCCCCGCCCCACGAGTGCAGCAGCACCGGGCTCGGCGTGTTAGCCAGCTGAAAAATACATTACCCACGGTTCTCGTGTAGTAGTAGAGGATAATTCGTGCACACTTGACCTATATTAATTTCTGTACTTGTTCTTCATGTAGAACTTTGTGTTAAGGTTTTTTAGCACGCTGGGACGATTGGCGATTGAACTTCAAATGATTATTTTAAATTAAATGTAATGAGATCCACACGGCCCGTCGTCACTGCTGCTAATTACCTAATTAAAGTCCACGCTTCCGTTCCCCTTCGCACCTGTCCCATGTCTCTCACCTGGTTGTCCCACTGCATGTCCTGCACAGTGAGTGCGAGACGCGCGGTGCGCGGGCGGCGCGCCAGCTCCAGGCGCAGACCGTGCAGTTGTGCGAACACGAGCTCGGCAGGTGGAGCCCGTGCCACCAGCGACACGCCCACGCCCGCTAACGACACGCCCACGCTCCACTCGCGCCCGCTTTCCGGCACAGTTTCATCCTCTCCTTCGTCGCTCTCCAGCGCCCGCCCAGCCTCCTACACCAAAATAATATTATAAATAATTCAATAAAATGTGTAGGGTATCGGGTAAAGTAACCTAAACGATAAGGCGAGTGACAGAATAAGAAATGTATTAAATAGAAGAGAGAGAGTCAGAGGTAGTGCCCTCATGGCATAGGAGGAGGAAGTGTCATACACCATGCTCGACCGGGGAGGTACCTCTCGCACACTTGATAAAGCGGTAAAATGACACCAATGGTGTCCCGTTTCGTGCGGTTTGTGAGTAGCCGGTGACCCATTGGCGGGGGATGTGAAAAGGAGATCAACGCATCGGTATAACTAATTATTATGCTGATGTCCATGGGCGTAAGTAGTCGTTGAAAGGCTCCGATTGCTAGTTTGTCCCGCTATACTATAAAAAAAGGAAACGTGGGAAAGAACCACTAAATCAAGAAGTTCGTAAGACGCTGTCAGCGATGCATAGCTTTGCGTACAGTGAGTGGAGATGCCACAGGCGAGTATTACGCAGAAGTTCTCATGAGGGTTCCTTAACAAATTAAATACTCACTTTAAGGCACCTCTTAATCATAAGTGTCCCAAAAAGTGTTTCATATCTCTTTGGGCGACGGTAAATTGTGTTGCAGATGTCTATAAGTGAGAGTAGTCACATTAAATGCTCTTTGTCCTCATCTCTCACCGGCTCGCTCTGATCGTGGATGCGCACGATGCGTGTGGGCCCGTCAGTGCTCAGCGTAACGGTGAGGCGGCCGGAACCGGGCCGCAGAGTGTGCCACTCCACCGCCTGTTCAGGGGGCGTATCACCGGTGCGCGGGGAGCCCGGCATGCCCAGTACCACGCGGTTACCTACATTAGTCATCCACCACATCAGAATACATTGTACATTTTACCAACAACCTTAAAAGGTCTACTTCAAACCATACTCTAAAAATTCAATTTTTTATTCATTAAAATAATACTGAATACTTATCACACATCGTTAGCCTAACCCTGTGCTAAGTACCGTCAGGACTTGCGTTACGGGTACTAGACAACGTAAGTATATATATCATATTTTTTTATAAATTCAAGAAATTATATCTAATATTTTTCCGTGACCTAGGCGTAATTGGAACCCGCGCTCTCTGGCGAAACATGCGCACTAACCGCCACGTTACGACACGAATAACCGTACGAAAGTTTTTCACTAAGTAGCATCTATAATGTTGGTAGTATATTTCAAGCAATATGCTCATGTAATAAATTAAGAGTTAAAATGGGGATTACATATCTGGTAAGTACGAACCAGGAGTAAGCCCCAGGAGCCCATTATCAGGCTGCACGCACAGGTTGGCGTGCGCGCACGCCATGCGCGCGCCATGCAGCCGCCACGCCTGTGTGGACGCGCGACGCGGGTCCGCGCGTCGCAGCACCAGTGCCGCCGCACGTCCCGGGCGCGGGGCTGCCTCCTCAATGTCTAAAACCTATACATCCAAAATTATAATGATATTTAACGAGAAAGCCAGGTTTTGGCACATACATAAGTATCTGATAAAGATAAGAATTTAATACAGAAATAGCACACAGATAAGTACCATGGCGTGAGGTGAGAGCGGCGTGTCGTCGGACAGCACGTCGGTAGGCTGCGGCGGAGAGCTGCCCTCGTGCACCAGCTGCTCGCCGGGCCCACGCCGCCAGAGCTGTGACCTGTAAACAGTGGCAAGTCAATAGATCAAGCAATCATGAAGTTTATTAATTTTATTAATTATTAAATAACCACACGATGTCCTCATTAGCCCCGTCTACGTACCTGTCGCCGTAGCGCTTGCGCGCCAGCACAACGCGCGTAGAACCCATAGGCACCTCTAGCACTAGTACGTTGTCATCGGCGGCGCCCGCCTGTGAGCTGCTCACGGACCCGTCCCTGTCGTGCAGATATTTGTAAAGTGCACGACATTCATTATCCAGTAGCTAGCTATATGTCACGTGTATACGTGACATATAGCTAGCTACTGGACGCGACGCGTATCACGTCTTTTTGAGCCATTTGATTGGACATGTGCAATGCAACGGCAAATATACGTTTAAGTTCGAGTACTAAACACTACATATAATTAAGTAATATTTCCTTATGCCTACCCGTTAGGGAGCTGGCGTGATGATGTGTTGTTATTTTTTTATTTATTATTGCTAGATATTTTGTTTATCCAAATAATATAAAACAATATAGAACATCTACTTGCTGGACTCTGTCTTTGTGTTCTTAAACACAAAAATAATTGACTTACTGTGTATATAGTAGTGTAGCACATGATTCATAAGCAAAGTCGCTCCCACCACAACTATTAATATAAAGCATAAGTTCTCATTGTCACTGATAGTTCAGTAACTTACGGAGACAATTCGTCGTAAGTGTGTAATAAAATCGATCTGACCTGGAGTGCGTGAAGGCGACGTATAGGAAATTCTGGTAGAGCAGCGTGTGCGGCGCGTGCAGAGCGTCCAGCGGCAGCGTGAGCCGCGGGCCGCCGGGCGCGCGCAGTGACAGCGCCGCGGCGCCGTCCGGCTCGGGTAGCGCCCAAGCTGCCGCCGCGCGCGCTCCCGCCACGCTCTCGTCGGCGCAGCCTGCCTGGTGGAACATGACGGCCACGCGCGCCGCATTCAGCACGCGAAACGGAGGCGGCGCGCGCTCCGCGTCCGTCAACACCACCAGAAGCGCCGCGCCCACCCACACCACCTCCGCGCGCACCACCAGGTACCCGCCGCCACCGCCGCTCTCTCTGCACATACGTACCACCAATGCAACTATTATACTATTTTACTGTAACTATTAACTATTACAACTAAATAAATTTTAAGATTAACTTTTGGGTACACATTGTAACCAAGAAAAAAAAAATTTAATTGCAAATAACATATTTTGCTACTTTTACAATATGTTTCTTTAACACACAAATGTACAACAATTAAAAATTTAAAAAGCTTATTAGAAATGGTCTCCATTGGCTGCAGTACAGTCCTTGAAACTTTGAGACCAATTACAAATAAAAGCACGCACTCTTTCCATAGGAAAATTCTTCAATGCCAATCGTATATATTGTTTTAGGGATTCGTTATCAAGGCGTTTAGAGCTGTACCCTGTAAAACTGACAATAAATCATAATCCAACGGATTAAGGTCGGGTGTATATGAAGGGCAGCCTCCAGCTCTGATTAATGTATTGTGCCGCGATGCACTTGTGCCGATTTTATGATACCTCTCACACAAAAATATGGCCTAGTCACTTCTTCACAGCTAACACCCCCACAAAACCATTACTGAAGTCGGATAATGTCCACGTTGCACTGTGTCGACTAATTGGGAATCTCAGGAGCTGTGCGAATAAATACGGTTCTTTTTTTTATTAAAACGTTGCTCAATTATAAAAAAATCTCATCCGTAAACAAATTTTCTTAACACCTGCCTTTGCCGCTTCTGTAGTCTTTACTGTTGCATATCTGTCAAGATATTTACATAGTCTGTATTGTGATGACAGCTATGACAGCTGATGCCCGTGTTATCCTAATACAATATCCTGTACGGCGCCGAAGGCCAAGAGCTAGGGACACCTTGGGTGTGTACCTCAGAGATGTGTTATATCGTACACGCAATAGTCCTCCCCTAGAAGTCTATCTCTTAGGTTGGTCACACGGAGGGCTGGGTGACCATCGATCAATGACAGACTACGATAATATCTTGGGAGATATGCAATATTGACCAACCTATTTATCTTCAATGTATCAGTTACAAAATAACCAGTGCGTCTCTTATAGGCTGAAACTCCTAAATCATCTCTTAAAATATGTGACATGGCTCTAGGTGCTATCTTTCCGGAAAAAAAAAAACATTTTACTTTCGGACAGCATTTCTTCGAATTCTTTCCCTTACTGCTTTGATCACCTTTTTCGTACGAACTCTACGTGGATGGCCAGAACTTTTTCTATCCCAAACAGAGGGAGTCTCATTGTACCTACTAATAGCCCGGTAACACCAAGTATATGGAGGGTATTAAAAATTGAATTTGGCGCCATACCTGCTTTGTGTAATGCACTCACAGCGATTTCGTTCTCTTTGTCTCCCACTTCATTTTAATATCGCAAAATATTGTACAATGCATTGGCGACAAAATGATAAAATACAATGAACAATCGTATAAAAATAACAGATTCCAATTTCAAATGTAATATATTTTTATTTTCAATTGTAACAGTATTTATGGCCAGTATGGCCAGTTGGTTAAAAAAACCACGCTAAATAATTTTTACAGAAAATAATCAAATCCAACATTGATGTTGATATCTCAACGCTCATGTTGACCTCCCACCAAATCAGAATAATATAAAGAGGTAATAGAGATAATTGCACAATATAGGTACGTGGTTTTTAGAGTTACTACAAAGAAAGCAGTCGGACCCGCGATTGGAACCGCGGACACTATTATTAATTTATCATTAAATATTTTAAACAATTGTAAATAAAATATGGCACATACCTGCAGGCGACGTGGAGGCTCCGCGTCTTGTCGATGCGGAATCCTCCGGACCAGTTGGTGAGGGGCTTGGCCGACGTCTGTCCGTCGGGTGGCGGGTCCAGCACGCGCACGCATAGCAGCTGCTCCTTGTCCCAGCGCGCCCAGTGCCACGGAAGGTAGCAGCCCGCCACCGCAGACACGTGAGTTGACTGCGCACCGGGGTCGTTCTATAACACATGTATACATGTATGTATGTATGTTTATAGCGGACAATAAACCAGGAGTGGCCACCAAGTCAATCGTGATCGACAATTCATTCAAAGCTCTTCTAACCAGAGTAGCATGCTGCATTGCAGCCAAATTGGGCCGTCACCACTCACGATTACATAACACCGCCGTAGTGACAACTTCGGGGTCGCGTTGCGTGCCGTTTGTGAGCAGCCGGTGGCCAATTAAACGGAACTTATGGAAACAGTTTCTCTTGTTTAAGTAAGGCCTATAAATTGGAACTTATGATACCATTTGTCTTCTTTAGGTACTTACAAGTGTGGTAGCAGTACACTTCTGCGCGAACTGCAGGCAGCGCGACGTGTTGTTGTGCAACTGGTAGCGCGGCGTGAACGTCACGACGTTGGTGCGGCGGTGACGGCCCCGTCCCGCACGAACGTGCACGCCTACCGCGTAAGAGCGCTCGTCAACGCCCGTCGCGCCGCGGCTCTCCAGTCGTTTTACCGTCACGCCCGGACCCAGACCGAATGGTGAACACCACTGCAATAGCGACATTTGTTAGTCTGTAAGATGCTGCATTGCAGTTGAATGTGCCCGATAGAACATTTTGATCAGACATTACCAGCGCTAAGTGAGTAGCGGCAGTGTATGCAGTTCTAAGCAGTTTAAAATGTTCTGGGAAACTGTTGGAGGCATCGCATTTGTATAGCTTATAGATGTACGCATGTTTATGGACGGCGTTAGTCACCAAGAGGCTTAGATAAAACGTTTGTTTCCTTGCATTATAAAAAAGATGTTGGAACCTAGAGATGAATATCAAAACATTTTTTTTATATTACCCACATTAGTACCACACCATACGATCCGTAGCTTTCAAACACTTGACCAATAATTTGTTTTTTTCAATTCAAATGAAATTCAACAAAGAAAACGTATATTTACGGCGATAATATCATACGTACCTCGGGGCGAGGCGAGAGGGCGTGTCCCAGGCGCACGGAGAGCGTGGGCCCGTCGCCGTCTGCAAAGGCGAAAGGCAGTGGCGCCACCATGCGCGCCAGTTCGTGCTCGGCGAATTGCCCCGCCGCCTCCGCGCCACCCTCCGCGCGGAACACCAGCGGCAGCCCCGTACGGTTCACCAGCCAGTATGCGGCTGACACAGACACCTAACCAAAGGACACAGTATTTGTGGGGTAATAGCTCCTACACAATTCATCGCAATGGAAGAACCTATAATTTCGTACTTTATAAAAATAAAGAAAACAAGATTGTTGTTAGGAGAACCGAGCACGCTTTTGTACGGTGAGGATATTCGTAGATTTATATGTCATTGCTACTACATGCCATGCCGGTGGCCTAATAGGTAGATGATGTGTGGCCTCGATACAGAACATTCGAAGCGTCTGTAGGTAACAAAATGCACTGCTATAAAAAAGACTTCACAAATAAAAGTCACCTTGATACCATCCGTGTTCTTGATAGTGACACGCGCGTTGAGATATAGACGGCGTTGTTTGGCGTCGCGCAGCTTGAGTCGGGCAGAGAAGGAGGCGCCGGCGCCGGGCCCGCCCACCACCACCGCGCTGGACCAACCAAACCCCTCCAGCTTCACTGACAGCTCCAAGCCCTCTTCTATGTTCACCTGCATGCATGCAAGGATTTATTGTTTCAGTTTGCGAGATGGGCTCTACCCTTAAGAGCGTTTGTTATACGAGGTAAATTATGATTTATATGATATAGGACAAAAAAAACTATAAGAAAGATTTCTGCAAAGCAGCCCAAATAAGCGGGTACGACCGAGGCGGAACATCTAATTGGAATAAAAATATTTTATTTCATTAAATGTTGCCAGTTCTGGCTTGTTTATGTATTATTAATTTATAAATTTGCTGCTATAACGAGCAATACTAAAATAATTGGTCACCATCACCAGGACCAGCTGGTATATGCTAACCACTAGAAGGCGTCGTATCTAGACAGAGATATCGACTGTTCTAGTTAACTATCCGACCTGGTGAAAAGGATGCGTGTGTGCGGGTGGAAGCGCGCCCGTGGCGCGGTCGGCGCGGTACTGCAACTCGAGCGGTAGCAGGTTCTCCAGTCGCAGCGCCGGCAGCAACGTGAGCGTGTGTCCTGCGAGCGGAGAGCCGCGGTCCAGCGGGAACGGCTCGCGAACCACCGCACAACTAAACCTGAGACGGAATAATACAGGTTACCCAGATATCCTCACCATGCTTCAAGCCTTGTCGTGGCGGTGGGGCTCAGTAGCCTGGGGTGATCCGAGACACCTTGGGCGAAGCCAATTGAACCCAAGAGGTCGCGGCTCTTAGTACCCCTCCTATAAGAAGGGGGGACTAAAGATCAGGAGGTGCCGCTCTTAGTACCCCTCTTATAAGAAGAGGGGACAAAAGAGCAAAAAGTGGCGGCGCTTTTGCGCACGAGGTAAGGGGCGAGGATTGGAACCTCACCCCAATTGCACTGTCCCGAAGTCGGTGGTGTCGTCCCGTGGTGCAGAACAACCCCATCTGTGGAGGTAGCGTCGGTCCCTTCGGGGGCTGACTTGCCGTCAAAGTGCCCTGATGATTTGCTGTTCCGGGGCAACTCACAAAAGGCGGCCCTAGTGACACTCGCGGTGGTTTTTGTGGTTATTCGACATTATATAATGTGCCGCGAGCCCCACACACCACTGGACCCTACCCAGGGCCAGTGAAGGCGCGTAAATGCGTTTCCCCGCATCAACAAAAAAAAAGGTTACCCAGATAATTATATTTAAAATGAAAACTTTTTTGGCGGTAAATAACGCAATATGCTACGTAGCAATAGGGAACTTCGCACGACATTTCTGTAGATAGGTTTAAGGTTAGCAAGCGGTTGGAGAGCCAAAAAGTTTACCACCTAGCACAATAAAAAACACACACCTGTACGACTGATCATTGGCGGTGCGACACTCGTGATGCAGCAGCGCGGGCTGGTCTCCCGCAGCGCGCCAGTCGATGGCAGCGGGTGGAGGTGCGGGGCGCGCGCGCAATACCGGCCGCGCCCAAACTACGCCCGCGCGAGGCACCAGCGGCGCCGCCCACCGCGCGCCCGCCTCCACCAGCGCACCCGAGCCCCCGCCCGGCGCCCCGCCCCATGCTCCTGACACAAATACGTAAAGACAAAAATATATTATGAGTTTAAGTTATAATGAGAATTTAAACCGATATTCTGTTATTTCAACAAATGATTCCTTCTCAATTCAATGGGCTTTATTTCGCTGCAAAGTTCACCCTTACATATCAGGATAGCCTATCTGGAATCTTTGTTGTACTGTTATTGATCAAATGAATTAAATGGGTAACTTTGTATCCATATTCATGCTGTTACAAACGGTTTGTGTATATTTTTGCAACACTAAAAAGTATGCTGCAGATGTTGGTTCTGGTTACTTTAATTCAGATTCAGATATACATAAATAAACTATAACATTTGTGCCGTCCGCAACAAGCACCTGCTACCATTTACAGAACCACATGTGGTAACAATAGTACGATCAACATCCTTCAATGTGATGAATTGTTTCAAATAATTGGAAATGTCTTCTTGTTAAAGGATTTTTTACATTAAAAATTCAGGAGATCTTGGTTTTGGAATGAAGTACCTTATCGCGCGTTGCGAAGACGGCGCAAAATTTTCTGACGACAAGTTTTCACGACACTTTTTGCTATGGTGTATTAAGCCGCGTTGCGTGCGCATGTTTCTTTGTTTGTCTCTCTCTCTCTCTCTCTCTCTCTCTCTCTCACACACACACACACACACACACACACACACAGAAAGCAAGCCAATTATTTTCTATTTTGCTTGGAACGGTGTAGGGTTTTTGTACACAATAAGGCATAAAAGAAGAGACAATAATGACAATAAAATAATAGACAATAATAACAATTATGAATCCTGACAGTGTTTCTGCACAAGTTCCGGATATGGCTGATGTAGTTAGCTAAGTAGAGATTTTATTGTCTGTATGAAATCCCTACTTACCTAACTCCTAATAATTTTGTATGTACTAATTTAACTCTTTCGATAAAATTTCCTAGGTATCATTCCAAATCAGATGAGCCATGGCACGTATTTAAAAGAACAGTATGTCAATTTTCACCAGTTTGAATGTATTTTCTCAGTCTACAAGCTGTATCTAAACAAACGAAATACAACGAATTATAATATTCACGATAACTAAATACTTTATTAGATTATGATAGAATACTGATGTTTCACTATAAATAACCTATACTAAAGCTTATTTTAGAAAATACAAACGATATTATGTAAATTTTATCAACGGATGGAGTTATACTACAATTAACTGTGCTAATCGTTTAAGTACGCCATAACGGTAATATATACGTAAAGTGGGCGAGTCGCGGTTACCGCAGTAGTAGGCGGGGCGAACAAGCCGCCGCCGCAGCGCGCCGCATGCTGCGCGTGCACGCTCCACCGCGAGGTGAATTCGTTCTGATCAGTACAGCGCGTTTAAACACAGTTCTAACTCCAAAGGAGTGAATATAAAAAAGTGTAAGAATTTTAATTACTAAAATATCTTTGGTAATAGAATAATATCCTGCAATGCACGGCGCAATTTGGTATGATTTTAAGTTAGTTGTCGAACATAATGTGACGTTAAAATTGCAATAATCCCCATGTATGAAAATACTATGAAAAGAGTATATGAACTATGTGAAATGAATGATTGAATGTGTTACCTGCGGCGGGCGCGCGGTCGAGTCGCAGCTCCACTGCGTGCGGTAGTCGGTTGTGTAGTAGCAGCGCTGAGCGCACCGTCACCAGTTTGCGCGCGGAGCCCTCCAGGGATACCTCCAGAACCACCCGAGAATTGCCGCCTGATTCCTATAAACAATAATAAATCAGTGGTTACTTAAAGTATCATTAGAGTCAGTACAGACCGACTGAATGGGGGCGTAGAATTTTGGTCACAAATTAAATTCAACGTTTATTAAAGTTATATGCTACAAATCCAAGCAATATTATACTTCTTTTCTTTACCATGACAAATGTAGGAAACATCATATTTTACGCCTCGAAGGTCTCCGAGAAGGCTTAGTTTTTCTTTTGAAATAGCCAATTATTGATAGTCCTGATCTGTCATAATCCGGCCATAAATACTGTTACAATCAAAAATAAAAAAAATATTACGTTTGAATTTGGAATCTGTACTTTTTTTTATACGATTGTTAATTGTATTTTCTCGCTTTGGCAATATTAAAATGAAGTGGGGTGGTAAAATAATAATCTTTATTAAAAAAAAATATTTTCTTTGTTACAATATTTAGTGCAAGACTAGGTCGAATATTATTATCATTATCGAAAGGAACTTGCCTCTGGCTTGCGTATAAGAGATTTAACATTTTAACTTTGATTATATAATGTCCAGATAATGCGCAAAAACGCGTCAAAAAATATCAGCCAACTCTTGGCTTATAAGTACTGTCCCGCCGATCAGTACAGATCGTGCCGCTTTAGTGTTACTACGTATAAAAAGTAATAAAAGTAATAGCGCGCAAAGTAATAAACAAATAACAGCTATAAAATGACAGTATGTGCTATCAAAATGTGTCTGAATTATAAAGGAAGGGCAAAAAATAACAAACACATCATCTATCATCGGTAAGTAACCAAAAAGTACGTATTTTATTTTTTCTTTTATAATTATTGAATTACGCCATATTTTATCGGTGTTGCCAGTTTTATTTTTCATTCTCCCAATTTAAAGTAACTTTTCTGGGAATAATGGTTAGGTATATTTGGTTGAACTAAAATTATAGTTTTAAGAAGGGCACTACCTCTTAACAAAAACCGTTTAACAAAGAATTAAAAAACAAATTATAGTTAAAAATAAATTAAAAGAACTCGCTTTTAAAGCACATCAAATTAAAACTAAAAATAATTCATAATATAAGTTATACTACGTAACAATAATGAACGAAAAATACTAAATAATTAAGAAGGGCACTACCTCTTAACAAAAACCGTTTAACAAAGAATTAAAAAACAAATTATAGTTAAAAATAAATTAAAAGAACTCGCTTTTAAAGCACATCAAATTAAAACTAAAAATAATTCATAATATAAGTTATACTACGTAACAATAATGAACGAAAAATACTAAATAATTTTTGTGAAAAAAGGGTGGAGTGTTTAGTGGCATATTTTTCGTATATTGAGTTGCAGTTCCAAGAAAACAAGCAAACATACATACAAGTGAATCTAACAAAAGCATGTTAAAAAAGTGGAGTGTGCCCATACATAAAAATATGATGTTCACTTATAACTTTTTTGTTTATGAGCCTATTTTAGTGATTGTTATTGTGAATGGTCTTTTAAGCCAATTTCAATTGCTACAGGTACTTATCAACAAAGAGTGTAACCGCAGCGGCCATCATGAGCTCGCTTCGGAGTTAAGGGGGGGAGGAGTTACGGTACCATAACGGCTGTAACTTATTCCCAGTTGCGGGGAAGGGTGCTGTCCTCCTTGTTGGAGAGGTAAACACCCGTCCCATCTCTCTAAACGGGTCAATAGCTTCAAAACAAAAAAAACATTCCGTTCCAGAGATTACAATTTTATTAATGGAATATGTTCTGAATTAATTTCTTACGAGTATGATGACATCTGAAAATGTGACTCTCGCTTGTATGAAATTAATTTAATTCTTATCTTAATTTATTTGACTTCATCTGACATACTATTTTTGTGATTTTAATGTGTATTGTGACTGATATGTTTGCTGTAAGGCTCATGATTACTACTTATGATACTATGGTTAAAAATCCATATATTCTTGCTATTTAAATCACTATCTAAAAACAAATAAGTAGAGTTCATAAATTTTGTGCTGCACGCCAAATAATGGCAAATACACTGTGACTTCATAATTGTTTTCAAGATCATACTTTACGTGTATTGGCAAATAAATATTCTTATTCTTATTCTTCTCATTCTTCGTGTACATACAAACAGACAGACAAAATTTTAAAAATCATTTATTTGTATTCTATTAGTTTTAGCAATTAACATTTAGGAAATATATCTATTGTACAGACACACTATTTCTACTGTTTTATTAAATTATGTTTAGTGATTAAAAGTTTATTTTTATTAGTCTGTGGATTTATAACAGCCTATCAAATGATAGTATTGTAATAATAATTTAATACAACATTCACGCTCAAAATTTTAATTAAATACTCCGCTGTATTTATTTATTCAAGAAAGGAACCAAAATATTAAATTCACTAAACTAGAACACTATTATTATTTTGTGATTTATGGGAGAATGGTAGTACAGCTGGTATCATTTTTCACGCACGCAGATACATTGACGTATAGTGTGAAACACTGTCTGCACGCATAGTTTTCATTGTTTTGATTGTAGGGACATCATTTTAAGTAAGAAATTTAACTTTGATCTTTTTAACACACGAATTTGTAACGCGAGACGTGTGCTAAGCAAGGCCTTTTTATCTTCAATTTTAGTAAAAATTAACATTTTGTAAAGTAACGAGCGTGTGCACTGCCAGTTTATTTATGACTTTCTATGTTTTCTATTGTGGCGTTACATTCGTGTTGAATAATAAATAAAATAAGAATCTTGAAATAAAATATCTATTGGCGATGACTTGTAATTGGTTCTTTGTTGCTTGCGTAAGTCTTTTAGATTGTATTGCAAACTAAAGTTTTCCTACAAAATGGAATAAGATAAAATAAACATAGTATTTCTATAAGAAAAGAATACTAATGTTGAATGTAATTTGATTACTATATTGACTTTAAATAGCATAAATAAAAACGAAGCGCCTAATTGTTGTATGAACTTTGGTATATGGAATGATTAGAGAGTTGAGGATCGCGGAGCAATGTTAAATTGCTGACGTCACTATATTCTAAACACGAGGAGAGTTGTCGGTGACGCAAATCCCCATATTTTTTGAAGTTTTCACCTAATTTACTCACAATGTGCGTGATGTCGCGGAAGAAGACGCCGACACGGTCAACGCACACGGGGTCGGGCGGCGTCCAGTGGTCGAGGCGCAGCACGAGGCGGTGCAGGGGCGCGGCGGGTGCGCGCGAGCGCCGCGCTCCAAATGAGAACGGCTCCGTGTCGCCTGCGCGCACGCACACCCACGTGTCGTCCGGTCCGTCCCACGTCTCCGCCTCCGGACTGTCGCTCAGTCTGCGCAATAACACGTTTTAAACATACCTTGTAACTTGCCTTCGCACATTGTTTAAACTTGCAAAAAACTAAGAGATTTGTATTGATTCTAACACCTGAAGAATCCAACAAATATACTGCGCTTATGGCATATCATGAATTAATGTATTAACGGCGATAAGATATGGGGTTATTATATGGAGAAACCCTTCAGAACTCAAAAAATGTTTTTTGTCCAGAAAAAATGCCATAAAACAATGGCTAAAAGTGGCATGCCACGGAGAAATGGAGAACATTATATAAGTAAGTAATAATTACTAATTGTAACACCTCAACATGTTAATGTCCTTGCAAATAAAGCTTATTTATTTATTTAGTTTTTTAAACTAACACACCGTTGAGTTTCAGTCGAGGCAACACTAATTTCTGAAATTAATATCGTATTGCACCTGAATCGGATTCGGCCGGTCTGGTACTTCTCGCTCATACAATATCGACAGTACCGTCGAGACGTGACTGTTACGCTGTCACATTTCATATGGCTTGTTCAGGAGTCCGGCGGTCTGTTGGGAGATGGGGTGACATATGCATAACTAATTCTGTGGATATGTATGTGCCTAAAAATATCATCAAACGGTACCTACCTATAGTTAACCATATTATGTTATAAAAAATTATACCAAAACAGTCCCCACTCATTCGTCGACAGCTGTGGTTAGTCACTAGCTACGGGCGCTGACAGCTAAAAGTAGTGTATGCATACGCGTGCGTTATTGTATACGTGTGCATCTGTGCGTATGTAAGCGTGTATACTCACTCATCAACGGCAGTGGTGAGGGTCGCGAACCAGAGTCGCTGGCCGGTGAGGTTTCGCAGCGCGTACGGCACGAAGGGCGAGCGCCGCCGGTGTCCTGCCGGGCTGCTCTTGGGCGATCCTTTCGCAGTCTACAAACAGTTTATACCATGTTTTTCATCATCATTTAGACATGACTAACACTCACCGTCTAACTCCAAATCGATGAACGCACAGCCTAACTTATCAAACTACTTAACTTATCAAGCTGAAATTAATGGCAGATTTTATTCTTACAAACTCTAAATTGTCTGCCTTGTGGTCTCGTGTCCCGTTTGTAGTTCGAGTCCCGGGTCGGACCAAAATGTCATTGGCATTTCTTCATTTCTATTAACAGTCCGAACACACCATCGTGCCTCGAAGAGTATGTTAAGCTGTCGCACCTGATTTCTCTCGGTAGTGTCGGAGATTGCGTCGGAATTGGAGAGAGGGAACAGGGAGTGCACTTATTTTTGCTCTATAATATGTCCTGCGCAGTTGGCTAATCCCTATAGAGATGGCCGCCGTGGCCGACTAGGCTAGGACGGCTTTCGGCTAGTACATTATAATTATATTTTTTATATAATTGATATAACCCTTCCATTTGTGGAAATAGTAGGATCTGTGCCCTTTTCTTTCTGCCCTACCTTACTGCGATAATAAGTTAATAAAACGGTAAAAATATTAGGAGACTCTCAATGATAGTGTAGATGCATACAGAAAACACTGTCCCCCATCTGTAAGATAACCGCCACTAGTAAGTGGGTGTACTGACCTGCGGCGCGTAGTAGTCTGCGGTCCAGTTAGTGCGCACGAGCACCAGCAAGTCTACGAGCGCGGAGGTGATATTGATGTTGAGCATCTCTTGCGAACTGAGTTCGAGTTGGAGGCGCGCGCGGCGTAGCGATGAGCTGAGGGTATGCTCCCAGCGCGCCGCCAGCCGCCACGGCTCCAGGAGCGGCTCCCAGCCTGACAGCGCTCGGTTGTAGTAGTCAACGCTGAGATTGCCGCGCACGTACCCCGCCCCCGCACCGCCGCCCGATGCCCCTGGCACACCCACAGGTCCCGCCCCACTCGGTGTCGACACAAGCAGAGGGTCCTCGAATGACTCCTCCGCTTTCCGCAGATCCTGCGACAAATACACGACGTGACTTTATTATAATTATATAATGAAAACATGATACCGCCACATATTTACCAAATTGCCAATTGTATATCGTTGAAGCCGTAATAGAACAATTAATGAAACACCGTAAACAAAAAAATTGTACCGAGATAAAGTGCGAACTGTTATATCCCAGATATGCACTCTGACATTCTTACCCTAGTCCTATTCCTGCTGACACCACAATCTCCCATCCTTACCCATAGACGTTTAGCCAACTCCCGTTGGTCTCATTCCTACATCCAAGCTAGACGGCTGTTTCACCAATATATCCGACTTTAATTTTTTTTAAAAAGGCAAATCGCTTGAGGTTATCAACATTTGGTGGCAGCGATAAAGGGATTCAGTAAAGAGTCCCCGGTACGTCTCATAAAGTTCCAAAATCAATCTCGATTCGAGTGCGTGTATAAGAGTACTAGTGCCAGGTCCACTGTGTGAACTTTCATTACCACCAAAAGGTTCCTGAAAGGCCCACTGCTGCGTATCATGTCTACTGCAGCCGGTATCCATCAAGAACAAAAGTTTACCCAGTGTCCTACACGAATCGGTGTTGTGACCGGTAATCCCACGTAGCGTCGCGACACGACGGTCCGAAGCTTCTCTCTACGCAGACGTCTCGCCGAGAGCATCGCGACTTCCGAGAAATGATCGTCCTTCTCGTGCTAGCCGCATTCCAGTGTGTGTCTTGGTCATTGCTAACGTCCGATTTTGATCATTGTAGTACTTCTATTATTATTTTGTATGTAATTATAAATCACCTTACATATTAGCGGAATCTACGCCACAATCCTATTATAATAATTTGTTCACTGTATTTTCGTGTTAATTTGTGTAAAAATGGCTGAAAGATCAACCAGCCCCCAAATTCGAAAGGCCCGACGCTTACTTGACTAAAACAGAGGAAGAAGGCCAAGACCAACATCTACTTCCACCGGGACCCGCCACTAGGTCCCAATCAAGGAGGAAAACGGCAGCTGTAAAATTAGAAATTGAATTATCCACCCTATTAAAATTTATTAAACCATATAATGGCTCTCGCGAACAATTAAATTCGTTACTCGTTAATTGTAATAACGCTGACAAATTAACATCAGAATCAATAAGGGATATTCTTTTCTAACACATCCTGTGTCAACTGGAGGGCAAGGCTGCAACGGCCTGCTCAATCAAAGAATTCACCAGTTGGCAACAACTCATACACTACCTTAAAACGCAATTTAGTGAAAGGGAACACTGTGCACATCTCCTCACGGACCGGCAGGAGTGCAAACAGCAACTGACAGAGCCCGTGAGTCAGTATGTTCTGAGAATTGACATGTTTGTCGCAACTACTCACGATATCAATATCCCACGGGCACAAAAGTATGGAAATGATAGGTAGAACTGCAGCCATGAAGGAACTGACCCTCCATCATTTCCAAATGGGGTTGTCACCCCGCCTATCGAACTTCGTTAGGTGTCTTTAAATGTCGAAGTCTTTAAATGAAGCGATAAATATCGCGATTTCGGAAGAAAGAATTCAACAAGCTCTATCCGAACCAGATTCCAGCCACTATTCACGACCAGACAGACCAAATGTGTCCAGGTCAAATAACCCATTTAGTAATCGTAGTCAGAGCTTTTCAAATCAACTAAATCCAAGGCCAAATATTAGCTCCAACCGACCTAATAATAGTGTTCCTAATTATAGTCCCTCTATCCCGTTATGCAGGTATTGGAAAGCTCTTGGACATGCCCTAGAGCATTGCCGAAAAAGGGTATTTAACAATAATAGTTTCAAAAATGTTGATCGAAACCAAGCCGGAACATCACAACGAATTAATTTTGTGTCCGAGGGGTCGATAAAGAACATCCAGACCAATCGATAAAGAACATCCAGTCGACCCAGAAGACGGTTACGACACCATAGATGCCTAACCAAAAAACGAATAACCGTATCGTACGGACCCAGTGTCGTACGGAACCTTGTGATCCAAAAATCGACACTGACAATATGTTATCAAGTAAAGAAAAGAACTCTGTATCCAAACACGAATTACTGCTGGCATCGTTACATGATCGCCATGCAAAATCCTAATAAGATGCGAAAACCTTTATCCCCTGTATGGAAGGGACCATACAAGGTTTTTTTGAAAGCCAAATCGCTTGAGGCTCACAACAGTACGTAATATTTCGGCAATACGAAATGGTAAATTTGTAAGAATTTAATTAAGGTATTATTGCATTTAAATGTTAAATTTTAAATTTAGCGCACATACCAAAAAAAATGGCATTAATTAGAATTTAATTGTTTTTCATTTTTTGCACCTGCTTAAAAGCATTTACTGTTGTCAGGCATGTATACAAGCTGGCAAAACAAGCGACCTCACAGCTCACCTGGTCGAGATGCAGGTCCGCTAGAGTCACTTCCAGCAGTGGCACGTCGGAGTCTAGGCAGTCGTCGATGACACACAGAGTCACACTCTCCGCGCTCACCTGCACACGCCCAACTCACAAATAAGATATCGAATGCAGCAATTTACTTATTCTGGCCATAAATACTGTTACACTTAAAAACAAAAAAATATTACAATTGATTTCGGAATCTGTCATTTTTATACGATTGTTCATTGTGTTTTCTCATTTTGGTGCCAATACATTGTGCAGTATTTTGCGCAATTATAATGGGGCGACAAATGATAATGTGAACAGAATTGCTGTGATCGCATTACACAAAGTAGGTCTAGATTTAAGTGCAATTTATAAAACTCTCCATACACATAGTATTTAGTGAAATGTTTGTGTACCGGGCTATTAATATGTGCACTGAGACTTCCTCTGTTTGTGACAGCGAAAGACCTGGCCTTTCCACGTGTCTACGTACGAAAAAGATGATCAAATCAGTAAGGGAAAGAAAACAAAGAAAACCTGTCCGAAAGCAAAATATTTAATCTCGGGAAATGGAGATAGCAACTAGAAACATGCTGTGTATTTGAAGAGATGACTTAGGACCTACAGTCTGTAAGAGACGCACTGGTCATTTCTTAACTGATAAATTAAAAATGAATAGGGTGCTACAATCGAGACAACCACTGAAGCGGTACGCAGAGGGACGTCACTGAAAATTTCTTGTATATCCGTATCAGCAAGATGTAGTACCATACTGCAATATAACCGAATTGGGCAGATACAACCGTAGGTACCGCTCAGTCACATGACACTATGCTGATATATAATAACTTACCTAGTTAAAAATTTATATTTATGTAATATAACCTGGATTGATCGTAGAGGCCATGGCGCCTGCGGCGGCGGCAGTTGCATGCGTGCGGGCGCGTTACGCACCCAGCGTGCGGCTCCGCGCCCCGCCCCCTTGTAGAACCCCACCCCTGCGTGCATGTGGCCGCTGTTGGCGGGCTTGTTTGCCGGTGGCTCCTCCACTGACTTACCTTAGGACAATGAAACATACAGATGTGACTATTTATTTACAAGAGACTGATTGACATTAGCGCGCAATATTTTTGGCAGTACCTGATAACGCCAACCTCGCTTGTATAGGTAGTGACTGTACAATGGCAGCGAACATACGCATATCATGATAGGAAAGCCGCAGGTTGAGAGTACCCATTGCGATCTGTAATAATAAGTCACAAGAAGAATAGTGCATTTGGTGTCAAATGTCATAGCAGTATCCCATTCAACAGCTTCAATGTACACTATATTACAATCTAGCTGACAGTACACAGCTGTGGAGCTACTCACATGCAACAGACCGTCAGCGCCGAGCGCGAGATGCGCGGCAGTGGGCTCCACGATTGCCAGTGCCGTCTCCTCCTCCAGTCCAAGCACGCACGAGAACAGCTCCAGCTCGCTAAGCTCGCACACCACGGGTCGCGCCGTCGCCACAGAGCGGTACGTCACCACCGTGCTGCACTGTACACACGCACATAAAATAGACTTCATAGTGTATAATAATAATAAAATTTATCTTCTTGTTTATTTGGTTGCAACCATCTCGTCCTCCATCAGCGCACTCCACCGTTCCTGTCCCGCGGCCCGTAATCCTGTTCGCTGCACCCTATCCACACCCAGTGGAACTTGTACCTTGAGTATGACGGCGTTGGTGTCCCACAGCGCCGTGTCTTCCACCAGCACGAGCTGCGAATCCGTCACGTTCAGCTTCAGCTCCACCACCCCTGTTTCGCCCTCCGCGCTCGTACTCGCTGTACCTCGAACACACCCCGGCGAGATTTCCTCTCTGTCGACACGTTCATCATTAAACATATAACAAATTATTACACATGGGGCTGTAAGAAGCTCATTTACATAAGCCAAAAACAGAAGTGGGCCCAAAACACTTCCTTGTTTGAGTTACTGCACCATATTCGGAAAATACTTCTTCTACAGTTCTACCAATTTCATTATAAGTTCCAATTTATGTACGTTGTTTTCTGTCTTTCCAATAACTTTTAAATAACTTTCAATTAACTTTAAGGCTAATCCACGAACACCGCTAATATCAAGTTGGGTTAGCAATGTTTGATGGACCACACTGTCAAAAGTCCTCGACATATCTATGAATAGTTAAACACAAGGGATTCTTTGGTTAATTGATGCCGAAGATGATGTAAACTCACAAATGCTCCAGGTCCGGGTCGGAGGCCGGCAGCGGCGCCTGCATGATGAACTGGTTGGCCGCCTCCCACCAGTCCAGGATCGCCATCAGGCGCATGTTGTTTATGAGTATCGTGTACGCAGATGAATCTTGCCGTTTCCTGGACATGACATATTACTCATTTCGCGTGTCGACACAGAGCGAGCCTTGCGAGGCAATTACCACGCAAAACAGCTTGCTTAGTAGCTACTATGCTACGGGCGACCGAGCAAGCGTCCGACCCATCGACACCAAGTGCCGATTCTTTTTTTTCTCGATACGTGTGAACCCACCTATTATAAAATTATCCCGTCATCGTGACGTATTTTTCAGGCATTTCTAGTATTCCAAGAAAGATAGAATAGTAATTGTTCAAGTGTGGCTAATAATTATGAGAAAGAGTATTTTCGTTTGTTCGGACATGTAGAAAGAATGGCAGGTGATAAGTTAACAAAACAGATATGCAATGCGAATGTGGAAGGATGTAGTAGTAGTAGGTACTCGGTACCTAAAAAATATTAAGACCAACAAAATGTTAACATACCGTGGTCAGACCGATCGGGTAAGGTCCGAAGATGGTGTCAAGAGTCTTCGCAACCGGCGTGTCTGTATGAAGACAGTAATGAATGTGGCGACCCCATTAGTGAGTTGGCGTGAAGATGTGTTGTTGTTGTTGCCTAATTCTTATTTAAACCGATTTACTGCTATCAATACTAATTTAAAAACTGATTTTTGGATCTAATCTGTTGCGTTTTTACTTTAAATTTATGTAAACAATGACTTTTGGATCAGTTCCATCGTATATGCTTACCAATTCGATCTTCAGGATCAGCGCTTCTCTAGCCTGAACACGTTGGCACACCAGTAGGTGGTGGTCAGTAATAGGATCTCCAACACACGCTCGCTCCTACGCTAAGCACATACCTGGCGTGCACCTCGGCCTGCACGCTGTGACGCTGCTCGGGCAACGGCGCCACGATGTGGCTGAACACGTTGGCGCGCCGGTTGGCGGGTGCGGCCGCGTACCGCGCGTCGCTTACCAGGATTTCCTAACAAATACACATACAAGAAGAACGGTTAATAAGAATATTACGAGATTAATGTTACGAGAGCTTATAAAATCAGAAAGAATAATTTAGTTAAACTAACAAATACATTTAGGACCTGTAGAAAGGAGATCCTTTTTTGTCAAAAATTATCCCTAACTCAACGTTATACTGATTTCAATAAGTACTGATCGCGAAACGAATTGCCGTCGACAAAGTAAACATAATCTACATACATCTTTTCGCACAGATAACACACATTAGACAGTGTCTTGTGGTCACCTGCGAGACAAGATCGATGTCCTGGCTGAGGTCGGAGAAGGACTCGAGCAGAAGACGCGACTTGATGAAGTTGACGCAGGCGAGCGACGCGTCATGTGAGTCGGCGCGCAGCTGCAGTGATACGTCGTGCAGTTCGAGTCGCAGCGCCCACGTGGTCCAGACTGTCGGGTGCGTTGGGGCGGCGGGCACGGGGGGCACTAGCTCGGCGCACGCCTCGCCCAGGTTGTGCGTCAGCACGCCGCGCACCAGACGGTACTGTGCCGCCGACAGCGCCAACGCCAGCGTCGTAAGCCGCCCCTGCACTGTCACGTCCGGCACTGCCCACCAGTTACAACATTTATCATCAATCTTGACAATGGCAATATGAATTGACATAATAATAACAATAGCACCTGTGGTTTTGTTGGTACATAGTATTCGCAGACTCAGTTCTTAGTACTTTTTGCGAAACACCAACTAAATTTGAAATATATAATATTTTTTCTAGTAGGTTTGTGATAAATTAGACAAATTAGCTACTAAAAGGTACATTATACTATATTTTTGCTAAGCACATAATGGATAGTGTATGTATGTGTATGTATATAGTGTATATGTATGTATGTATGTATGTAGTGTAGTATACACCGAAGTCAGTCCCATAAAAATATTCTACAAAAAATGTCACTCCAATGTAAAATGGAAATATAGTTATTATTATTACATATCGTTATTATAATACACAGGAGTATTTGAATAATCGTTTTAACATTGGTATAACATTGTTACCATTGTGTGTGTCGCTGCAGTTATGCTCGATCTGCAACCGCAGCTCTGCGGGCGCGGGCAGCAGCGGTGCACCGCTCCGCCGCAACGCCACGCCGCTTGCACCGCCGCGCACGCACCACAGCGACAGCCCCTCCGCGCATACGGAACGTACATCAAGCAGTTCGGGTGTTACTAGAGATTGTATATTTTTTTTGTTTTATAATACTCAAATGCAAGTGAAACTTTTATTTTGAACTTAAATGCATGTGACAGATGTACTGACTATAAGACCAGCTGTGGAACGCGATAATCGTAGCCACGTTGATCTTGGTCGACAGGGTACTATCGAGCGACTTATACTTTCCCTGTATCCTGTAGCCGAGTCTAACATTACATACGTATGATGAAATATTTCAGATGTTGGTGAAAAGTTTATCCTTAACAATATCAATTGTTACACTTAATAGAAATTTCAAGGTCGGCCCATACTTATTCGCGTCACAACGAAACCTTCCAATCTCTTTCTATCTACCTACGTGTTATAGGTAGTTATATTTTAACGTTGCATATTTTACAACCAACGTTACTTCTTATTGGGATTGCTAGATGTGGCGCAAGACAAATACCGCATGTGGGGTCTTGTAGCTCGCTGACAGTATCCGGCTCGCCAGCGCGACAGAAGCGGTTGTCGAGCGTGAGCAGCCGCAGCTCAGCAGCGAGCGCGGCGCGGCTGCGGCCAGACACCGGAAGTACGATTAGCGGCGCGGTGACGCGCAGCGACAGCGACATTCGCGCCGCACGCGATGAGCGCCGCGCGAGACGAGACACCTACCAAATCCAAAAAATATAAATAAAAAGTAATTGTATATAAATTTTCTAATTTTATATACTCTACCTTCCTATTTACTTTACACCATTTATAAATTCTAGCAAATGTAAGTAATTAGATAAACTTTAAAGCGTTGGACAGACATCTGGTAGTACGTTGTGTCATTACATATATATTGCAGGCGTATCAGGACGGTACGCCGTATGATTTACACCTTAAGGAGACGGGGGAGATAGAACAACGCAGATGCGATTAATATGTATGATGCAGATGTTTAAGGGTGTCGGTAGTCTAAGATTGCTCGTTTGGCAGCCTGTATTGTAAAGTGGTACCTTGCGGCGCGCCTGCGCGATGACGCGGCGCAGGAGGCTGAAGTCGGCGGCGAAAGCCTGCAGCTCCAGCACGAAGCGGCGTGTGTGCACGTACGTCAGCGGGCCCATCTGCAGCGACAGCGAGGTCTCGAATCCTTCAGCCGCCGCTTCCAACGCGCTGAGTCTATTGCATGCATCGTGAAATAAGAGATACGATTAATCAACAAGTTTACAAAATGTTTTTGAACCTAAACTCTATAAAGCGCTAGAAAATTATAATATATGTCAATGTTTGTACATTCTCATATTGTAAAAGTGTACAACACGGGACTAAACTGCTTATGGCATGTATGAAAGCGAAATACTACTCACTGATCTATCACGAAGTCTTAGATGTGAGAAAACCCACAAAAATTTGAAATTTGGCGACGGCGAAACGAGTGTAGCCGTGTGGCGCCGCTAGTAGTTTATATTTTAGACGCCACATAAATATAGCTAAAATAAGGAACTAGTTTTATGTGTATGATGGTTAATTGTGAACTGACTTACTACGTTAATATGGCACGCTTGAAAATAGATTGGCCGAACGTAAAAAAGGCGTTGCTATGATATACGTGTGTATGTGAATAATACGCGCACAAAATGTTTGAACTCTTTGAATGGTTCACGTACTTAAAGGTCTTATTTTCCACGCGTTGAATAGTGAAAGACACATCTACTTCAGATTTTAAATTTCTTATACATGACGCTATAATACTAAAATGTGATAGTTTTATCATAACTACAAAGAGGAAACATATGCTAAATAAAAATTTAATAATACCTGCGGTAATGCATATCGAGCGCATTGTCGGTGCGCGTACGCAGACGGTCGCGCCACAGCACGGCACGCGGGGCCAGGTCCGTGAGGGCAAGCGCACCGAGACGCGCGCGCACGTCCCGTGAGCCGCCTGTGCTGGCCGACACCACCCGCACGCGCGACACGTGTGCGCGGCATGCCGCCCCACGCGCGCCCACCACCACTACCCACAGCGAGCGCACGCGCAGCTCCAGCGAGCTCACCGCATCCGTGGCTCCACCGGCCCCACCCTCACTCGCCGCATCCGCGCCCGTAGCTATATACAAACTATTAATAAACTAACACTACTACAAACAGCTGTCGTTGCCACCAAAGCCTGACTTTTCGGTCTGTACAAGTGGTGTAGATAGACGTGGGTCGTATATGAAGTTGACTCTTTCTAACTGCCTCCCTGGAAAACGATCCAGAAAAAGCCTTACTCATACTTCAATGAGCACAATAGTGTGACATATAACAAATAGGATCTTGCCATTGCAACCTAGCGCACGTTA
This sequence comes from Eumaeus atala, assembly GCA_017140195.1. Classification (NCBI taxonomy): domain Eukaryota; kingdom Metazoa; phylum Arthropoda; class Insecta; order Lepidoptera; family Lycaenidae; genus Eumaeus; species Eumaeus atala. Next base: position 361,364 of record JAFELO010000278.1, on the reverse strand, counting down.
AATGAGTTCGTGCCAACTCCCTGATAGTCACGTCAGTGTGGGCAACTCTACGTACACCCGTGATGTCCAAGTGGGCGGATACGTACCGGACTGCTGACCGTCCGGCGCCGCTGGCTCTGGCTCGTCGTTGGCTGCACCAAAGAAGTCCAGCACGGCCACCCAGCTGTCTATACTGAGCACTAGCTTCAGGCAGTTGAACTCTACCTTCGTTGTCTTTGACACCTACAACAATACATAACATTGAAGGCGACCGTGGCCCAACCACAGTCGGATTTGTGCTGGCTGGACGTTATTGTGAAGGTAATAGCCAAGACCTAAAACTATCCAAATGCGCAACTTAAACAAGAGAGAGTGATTAACACTACTAGAATACATTCAATACGTTTATCAGGGTTGTAAGATGAAACTCATCGCTCACATTGATAGTAATGTAAGCAGAACGTGACGTGTTCTCGGAGTTGTAATGCGTAATGTAATCATCTATACAGCTTACAGGCCATCTATAAAGCTCGCATTTAAAGTATTCAGAAAAAGCATAAAATGTTCATTCTATGCACTTAACACTCCCTACAATTCTGTGCCTTATCATAACACGTATGAGAAACACCACCAGTATGAAACTTCCAAGGCGTGAAATTGCGGACCTCCCCTTTTTGTCTATAATAGTGTCAGGGGTAATTCATTGTCTAACACTAGTACAAAGAATCCAAAACGATTTTCCTCGTTTCTGTTTAGATATACCTCCTAGGGGATATGTTACTCCACACCTGAATGAACGAGCGATTTAAAAATGAAACACCTACGTAAATTTGCGGACAGGCCACGCCGCCTCTTCTTCGCTAGTTTTAGTTGTCTTTCTTAAACTTTAAAGAACCTATTATACCCACGTCTTTTGAACATGTTACAACAATTTAATTTAAATAAAAACAAGTATTTTGGTATGTTTAATTTTTGGTTTAAAATTGTGCAAGTGCAATCTTAATGTGTATTAAGTTTGATGTTTACGTTATAAATTCAAATTTTTTGTTCTTTTTGTGTATACTATTCTGTGTCGTGTCCTGCGTGTGTATATTGAATAGTCTATGAATGTTATTCAAACATTTGTAATTATGTTTAAATCATATAAAGTTGTGTATATTATGTTATGTGTCACGTGTATACAATATGTAGTCTCCACACTCCTGTCTCGTAGTTTCAACGCCCTATCGATGGCACTGAACTTAAAACCACACACAAAACAGTTTTAGATGGCGAATTTGTCATAAATTGTATAATGATCCAAAAAAAATTAATTTGACAAATTTCACGGCGATTACATCCGACACGCGGTATATCGCAGCGTTATTCACGAGTTAATTATTAATGCTACGGCTAGTATTTAACAGTGCTCGTACCCAAAGCTGTAACCACTAAGCCCCGCTTGTTCTTTTCAGTTGTATAATTTTTATTCAGTTTGTACTTGTAAAAATCTTTAATTGGATTATTGCTTTGTTTATTAGTTTCAATGTTCGTTATGTAGTAGCTATTGGTTTTTTTTTAATAAACACATTATAAGCTAGGCACTTGACGATGCCTCCGCGGTTTGCAGCTTGGCTTCGCGTGTGTTCGAAAATTAAGTTATCTAAATAAATCTTGATATAATCCGTTTTAGTAAGTATGTATTATCATGATTACTTAAAAATTTAAAAGTCAGCGATAACCTTGTTGTCGTCGGTCGTCTGCTGCGGCTGCGGCAGGCGCGTGTGCACGCACACCCACACGAGATTGTCGTCGGCACCGCGCACAGGCGAGCTTGGGGGAGTCGCGCCACACCTCTGCGTAAGCACACACGTCCGACTATTATAATTATTTATTTCATAGTTTTATATAAATGAATAGCGTGATAGCACAACAGCCCCTTGACACGAGTGAGGTAAAACCCCAGTTGTCTACTTTGTTTCAATTGAGCATGTTGATTCAAGTGCAATGCATCTATTGCAATGAAATTCAGTAACTTGTTTGCAAGACCCTTAATTTGGCGGATCCGTATGAGCGGCGATATTAACTAACCACCTGCTCTATTTCCCCCTAGCTCATAAAAAACTTCTCATTGTAATACCTGATCATTAGATGAACTCGTTAGATCAGCGAGCGCAATGCGTTTAGCTGTAGTCGCCCCACGCTGATGGGCGGAGTCCGCGGGCAGCGAGCGTGCGCGCGCACGGGGCGTGTCGCCAGCAGGTACGGGGTGCGTGCGCGACGTGTCTCCGCAAAGAACGGGGCGCGAGGTGCGGCGAAGCTCATTCACGAAGTCGGGGCACGAAACGGATACGAACACTGCCTTGCGTGGCGCGGGCGGCGAATGCGACACCATCAGCATGCGATGCGCCGATTCCGGCGGCTGTGTTAGATCCTCCATCGTAATAGAATGCAGCGACACCTGGGTGGAGAATTAAACACAAGAAATTCTAACTGCACTATTTTGTTTTTGTCTCGTTTGTTTGAAAATTTGAATCGAAGTTGACGGTACCATGGTTTTCTCGAATTTTCGGAGAGTGGGGTTGTGTACCGCCATCGTCGTGTTGACAAAGTTATGTAATGATGTCTCTTTTGTAAACATAACATAATCTACAATTTGATCATTTATTTTAAAGTTATAAGCTGTAGAATGGGTATAGCTGTGGGTATACAGCTGTGGATATACAGCTGCGGGTACACAGCTGTGTTGTACAGCTCACCTGAAGCGTGGTCTCGTGCGGCAGCAGGTGCTCGTGGCGTAGCGTGAACTCGCGGCACGTGAGCGCCACGAGGCTGCGCTCGCCACCGCCCAGGTCCGCCCGCAGCTCCACGGTGAAACTACTCAGCTCGAATGTCACTGCGCAGACGCGAGAGCATACCAGTCTCAGAAAAATATACATATGTTCATTAAATACTTTAAACTGTGTTTGACGAGCTTCATCATCTTAGGGTTTCACCCGCTAATCTGTCCAATTCATTTTTGAGGTTCCGTTTAGTAATTTTTCCATTAGAGAATAGCTACGACTGACAATTATACTGACGTAACCTCCTTAGGTTAGAAGGTTTAACAGATATTTATAAAATGGAACCAGTTGACTAAATGGATTCGGAATTACCAATGTATGAATAAATCATATAACAATGTAATAAGTTTAGTAAGAGATAGTGCAATGCTGCCTAAGAGGAGGTATATGGTTTACTGTGAATTCAGTGTTGTCAATCGCAAACAGATATTAGTTCCATACTGCACCGCTACACAGCTTATACAGTTTATTTTTGTTATTACTAAAAATAGTCACATATTAAATAGATAACATGTTAAATATTGAAAACCCTATATTATTTTAGGTAGGTATGCGTGTCACGGCTACGCATGTGCATGCGTGTGACTGCCAAGCAGTCGCTCTGTTGGTCTTTCTGTGTATTGGTATGTCTATTGTATGGGATACCTAGTAGCGGCGCGTGTTGCGGCGGAGCGGGGGCGGGCAGCGGCGGCGGCTGCAATGCGGCGCGCAGCGCAGGTTCCAACTGCAGCGTCGGCACCGCGCCATCTGCCAGCGAGCGCGCCTGAAACGTCACCAAACATACTCACCTGTTGTGCGAAACTTTAAAAAAAAACATAAGAAATATCGTGACTGATGAGATAGAGATAATTTATTTTCTTTTTTTTTAATAAAAGGTAACTCACGTATTGATGTCTTAAGTTTACTCATTACAATAAAACTACTTTTACGGATTCTATCGCGGTTTATTTAACTATTTAACTGGCAGAACACCCGTCAGCAACCATGGTCACCATGGTTTCTGTAAAGCTTCTGGAACGTCGGGCACGTTAAAAAATTAAATAAACAGCGATAGAATGCGTAAAAATACTTTTACTGTAAAGAGGTATGTCGTTGCATGTACGGACACGACACATAGCATTTGAAGTCACAACTATGCTGTCACGTTTCATCGGTTTGTGTATAGCGCTCGCATTTCTCGTATACATAAATAGAAAAAATGGCAGTCACAGTGGTGCCGATAGAAATGAAACTTAAGCTATCAAATATGGCGCCCTGAAGTTTATAGCATACGCTCGTAGCATTGCTACGAACAGACTACACACTGCGATAGACGTACGTGGCCGAAATGAACATTTTGCTTCACCAAAAACTTGTAAACGCGCTTAGAAGTTTTCGATTCGAAAGCATTACATGTTTTAAGCTTATTATAATACATATTACATTTGGGGGAATGAGGGAAGAGAGTCTATGATATATCCTGTGCAGCCCATGAACATCCGCGTAATGAATAAGCCGATGCGTTACAAGGGGCCGTATTATTATATATAAGCTATTGTTTCTCTCATATATTAAATAAATAAATCAAAGCTGCTGACCTCCAACAAGAGGTCTGTTGCGGGCGGCGGCGCGGGTTTTTCACCGGGCGTGGATATCCAGCGCAGCGTCTCCAGCAGCTGCTCGTACTGCTCGCGACTTGCGGTCACATGCAGCCCGCCCACCACCGCCCCGCTGAGCGTGTACCGCGTGCTGTCAGCGCAAGCGAGCGCCAGCCGCACCGCCGCCTCGTGCAGCACGGGCCGCCCGCGCGACACGTCGTAGATCTCCGCCATGCACACCGTCGCCGACAGCGCGCCCGAGCACAGCTTGTCGCTGATGTCCAACTGAACAGGTAACGCATAGGTACTGGATAGGGGAATAATTATGAGAAAATGTGCGGCGAGACTAGGAGTAGTACCGCCGCAGTTTAATGATCAGACCACTTAATTGAATGGTTCGCATGAAATTTCTTATAAATTGTGCTCCAAAAATTGACACATAGGTTTTTACGTTATGGATAACAAAAAAAAATAGAGTCTGAAATTTTAGTACATGATAAAATTTGAGAAAAATTTTAAAGAGATGATGTCATCATTACAATTGTTACTAGCGGTGGACGCGCTTACACTCCTGCGATTTATTCAGGATTAGAGATGGCCGGGCACATACTGACACGAGTAAGAAGTTGCGCACGCTGACGCTGTAGTGGCGCGCGGCGGGCAGAGGCGGTTGGCAAGGCTCATACGACCCAGGTGCTCTACGTACACCTGCGGGCGCAACGACGCGCGCGACAGCACCACCACCGGCGACTAGTTCCACGCTTACACCGAGAGGGCGGGGCACGTACCGACACGAGCGAGATGTCGCGCACGCTCACGCTGTACTCTGTGGCGCGCGGCGGGCCTGGGCGGTTGGCGAGGCTCATGCGACCAAGGTGCGCCACGCACACCTGGGGGCGCAACGCCGCGCGCGGCAGCACCACCACCGGCGACTCTAGTTCCGCGCTTACACCGAGAGGGCGGGGCACGTACCGACACGAGCGAGATGTCGCGCACGCTCACGTTGTACTCTGTGGCGCGCGGCGGGCCTGGGCGGTTGACGAGGCTCATGCGACCAAGGTGCGCCACGCACACCTGGGGGCGCAACGCCGCGCGCGGCAGCACCACCACCGGCGACTCTAGTTCCACGCTTACACTGGGAAATATTAAACATTTTTCAATTCAACACAATTCACCGGCTTGTCACTCATAATATATACTGTTAAATTAAAAAATCTTTAGGTCTCCCACCTTGAAGTCGATTAAAACCAAATATTTACTTTATTTAAAGAAAACCATCAGTTATAACAGAAAGAACATTAAATTTAGTATACATTATCGTACGTAAGGAAGTGCTGCCAAGAGCATACGCTGTGTCTGATTTGCTCTGCTATGCTATATGTTAATTTCAATTTGTTTTATCGATTATAATGTATATTACAAGCTCTATATACGGCTGTATATAACTATTCTGTCTATAATACAATTCGTGTTTAACTTTACGGACATAGTCCGGGGCTTTGAGTCTACAAGACATTTAGTCTAACATCTATATGAATCTTCATTCATATAGATGTTAAACAAAATGTCGGGACAACTAATCGATTCCCTGTGAGACTATTTGTATTATGCGCTTCTCCTAGTCCAAATGACCTTGTGCCATAGCGACGACACGCATACACGCACACACACGTGCCCGATCCACCACTAGAACTCACAATTTCAAACGGGTTTTATGCTGTAGTTAAGCAGCCGTACGGTGTCTGACTTTCCGCTGGATTGGAGGGTGAGAAGAAGAAGCAGGACCACGTCTGTATAACATGTTTGCGGCTGTATATGGGCGTTGTGCGACCGCTCGTCCGTCACTGACTCTCCTATCGTAGATGTTTAAAATTTCGTCCTTTTTCTCTTCATCTCTTTTTTTTATTAGAGGTGGCTTGTACCTGAGCACGATGTCCCTGTGCGGATCGGCGTCGTCGTCGAGGCTGAAGCTGGCGAGGCGGCGGCGCGGAGACAGCAGCTCGGCGGAGTGCGCCAGGCGCGCGGACGCGTACAGCGAATCTCGCGCGAGCCCGAGCTGGCGCTGGCCCCAATCCGTCGCCGCCGCGCGCACTGAGCGCGCCGCCTCCGCCAAGTAGCGCCGAAACTGCGCTGCGCACGAGCGCAGCTCGCGCAGTAGCGGCGGCGCGTGCGTGTACCAAACGGACGCCACACGCACCGACACGCACACCTCCACCACTAAAAATATAACACAAAATTTTAAGGCCATTTGCGTCGCGTAGGTATCAAGGCGACATTTTTTTGAATCGGACATGGCCCACCCCACCACACTTTCCCACCGTTGCTACTCCTGTGTCTCCTGGATCGACAGCGCCCACCAATAGTGACTCTTTGATATGATAGCAGGGAGCCCGAGGGAATGATAAAAACTGCCTTTACAGGGTGAACACGTACCTGTACCATCTGTTTCCCCATCCTCACTGATGGTGCGCGCAATGGAAAAAAGCAATGCCTTTTCGGCGTCACCCTCATCGGTGTTATGCGGGTCGCGTGGGCGGGGCGCAGGCAGCGGCGCGGGCGCTGGCGGAACGCGGCCGGCGGACAGCACACGCGAGTGCACTCCCGCACCCTCGCATAGAGACACCACCTGCACGCCGCCCAGCGACCCGCTTACCTCCACGCGGTCCCCATCTGACAACACAGAACAAGTGGTATAGACAAGGGCCGAAGGTACTAATCTGTATGTAACTGGATAGCTGCTACTTATGTAAAAATTCAAACTTTTATATTGAACTTAAATGCACGTGACAAATGTTCGGGCTGTAGGGTCCCAGACGGTTAAAGGATTCTATAACTTTCCAACAAAATGTATTTTATATTAAAATTTTAAGAATAGAATATTTTGTCTTTAAAAACTATGTGTAGCAAACGTAAAAAACAAACAAACAAACAAGGCCTTATATAAAACTATTGGATTTATCAGGATTCATTATATGACCACACTACATTTTGTATTTTAAGGCGAAGCTAAGAATATATTCGTAAATTTTTAGCTCACACACTCTTCAGACCGATCTTATGTAGCATTGTATCCTGGGATAATACTGGAAGTAGTCAGCCCCTCAGTGAAATGACCAAACAACAAAATTTAACGTTATCGCGCATGTATCAAGCTTCAGAATATTTACAATATATTTTTAAAATTTAAGCTTTCCGAATATTCGTTTTATTTTTTAATCATAAGAAAACTCGCGTCTAATAGTTTTAACATGTATAAACCAAAATTAGCATAAATAGTCCATTTCATTATAAGTTTTCACTTATAACAAATCATTCCTATTGCATAAGTTACATACCGAGCGTGGCCTGAATGCGCGCGTCGCCGACGGTGGCAGTGGCGAGTTTGTGCGCGGCCGGCGCCGCCTCGCGCACGCTCGCTCGCAGCAACAGCACGCCCAACCGGTGGAAGTCAAACGTGATCTCGGTGCGGGTCGCCTGTATATAATAAAAATATCGGTTGACCTCGCAGGCCATCTCTACAACATTTCGCATTTTGAGCTCTTCTAACATTTCTGAAACCAAGTCTTCTTAGATCTACACGTTTTAAAGTCGTAGGAATCTATACTGATCATTTATATCACTCGGGGTGATTGATGTGGCGAGTGTACATAATATGTAATCCTCGAACAACGCAAAACACAGTTTGGTACATTTAGAAAATATAATATAATACTATATAATAAATAAAATTTTGTGAAAAGATAAAAATTATTTGTAAAAATATCATCTAACGGTATACAGGCTGAATAGTGAGTCATTCTCATCACTACAGTAGGGCATTCATTGCTCGATTCTCCAAATTATGTAAAAAGCTAAGTTTCTTTACTAAAATATGCTACAAATTATTAAATCCGTTGATATAATATTAACAGTGACGCTTGGACCATTGAAGGAAATCGATATCACACTAGACACGAATACCAAGGTTATTAATTTGTTTATGAGGCAACATTGATTATTTATTTAGAAATTAAAATAAATAATTAATTTTCGCTTTAAATAATTATTTTTTGTCGAACTAAGTAGTCGTATTAGACGTATTGCGTTCCCTTTGAAATGATGTGTTACCTTGTGCATCCTTAACGGGGGCGTGGCGGGGGAGTCAACTGTGTCAGACCCCGTGGACTCACGCGCCCCGCCCGCCGGTGCCGCGCCCAGCACGCGCTGGCCGAACCCGATCAGCTCTACTATCGTCTCTTGATTCGCTGAATATACAATATATTATTAACAACCTATAAGCTGTTTTTTATAAATAATAATAAAAAAGAATAATATATATTAATCTAAACATCATCAATATCATCAATAATATTTTCCTACCGATGACGTCCAAATTGTTAAACAATATGTTGGCGATCCTCAAGTCTTCAGAGTCTCCCTCGCCCTTCACGAGACACAGCTCCATCGCGATGAGCGCCTCCGAGTCCACCAGTCCTGGGGCGCTCCAGCCGGCGCCGTCGGGGCCCCAACCACCCGCGGGGCCCCAGGGAGCGTCGCTCGGAGGCCACACATCACCGTTACTCCAGCCAAATACGTCGGTGCCCCAGATGGAGTCGGCGGCGCCCGGATCGAAGCCACACCAATCACCGCCTGGACTCGTACGATCTAGATCGGAGTGGTCTGAACACAAACTAACGTTAGAAAAGTAAAACGAATAATTAAAGACAAAATTAAAACAAGTTTTGGTGTCAAGATGCACACTGCATCTCAGGACTTCCTTCGCAGTAGTTTAAAACATTTTAGCATGCACTAGAGTAAAAATGAAATTCAGAAGCAACTAATATTCAAACTAAAAATTATGCGGAACTGACCATGTACGTGTAGCGAGTGTAGTGCGCGGTGTAGCGCCAGTGGCGAAGGGGCGCGCGCGCCGGGAGAAGCGGGCGACGTGGGCGACGTGGGAGACGTGGGAGACGTGGGCTCCGACCCCCGTATACTGCCCGACGCTGTGTCCATTCTGCGAACACCACCATCGTCACCATACTATTTTCCTTTTAAGACGATATATGTCATAGTTCTTATACAACCTAACAAAGTTTTGTTTTAATTTTAAAGATATCGAATTGACACTTTTATTCATTTACTTAATTTTGTATTTTCATTATTTTTGGACCACTTAATTTTATTACAAAACAGTATGCGAGCCGGGAAATGAGAAGCAGAATAATTGAAAGAATTAGGAAGATCGACGTTCGGCATGTTGGTGTCTATCAGAGATAACTTATTAAAAAGTAACCTTACCTGAACACTTGGTTCTTCGAGCCGAAAACATCTGATTAACCCAACGTTTAATACGGTGAATACGTACTGTACGTACAAGGACTTCTCAATGGCGTATTATTAGTAATATTCTTCTAATTCCCGATACAATTACAATATATCCTCTGGGACTACGCCCTCGTGTAAACAAGCTCACGTACCCGAGGTGCCTATGCGAAGCGACAAGCAGTTCGAAGTCCGGCCCGTAAGTCTGCAGCGCGTCAACAACCAGCAACGAGTGCACGGACAGCGACAGCGCCACGTCCGCCGGCCGCGCGGACAGCGCCGCTCGCGTGCCGCACACTTGCACCTCGGCGATGCTACGCCCACGTGACTGCACCTACAGTGAGAAGGTTTCTCTCTCATTCTGTATTCAAATTTCTTCATCATCAGAAAGCGTTAAAAGGATCTCAAAGCTAAACTCGAAGAGTGTGGGAAAAATTGCCTATAAAAATAAATCATCCCAAGAAACCAGTAAAATTGTCTTACAGTCTTCGTTGTAAGAAAAGCTTTAATTTTTGCAGTTGCAAAACTTTAGAAGTAAAAACTTTTGTGGCCTCGGAGGATGTTCTGTCTCCAACTATCTGTGTATTTAGTTACACTATTGTGTCCAACAATATATATTTTATCCACAATAGTGTAACTAAATATAGTTAAGAAGACAAAAGCTTGTCGTCAGATTGAGTTGGTTTGTACAAATCTCTACGTTAAACTATTTTACGAATTTTATCGCGGATTACCCGCGGGTGGACTACACACGTGATCATGGTTAAAAAAGTAGTTTTATTGTAATGAGTAACATTCACGTAAACTTACATTATATAAACCTTGTTTTTCATAGTATTACTTATAAAAAGTATATAAGGCTAAACATTAAAGCTAAGCTAGTTAGTACACAGGCAAAATCTGGATCTGGATGTCGCAATTGACTCCGGACGTGCGTACCTCTAGAGACATCTGGTCGATGGCGAAGTGCAGCATGAAGAGCGTGGCGTTGTGGTGCGAGGCTTCGGTTGGCTCCGTGGACGAGCTCTCGCTGAGCTCCGACTCATCCTCCTCCTCTTCTGGGCTGTTCTCGATATATTTTACAAAATTAAACTTTCAAAAATATTCGCCATAATAATATATAAAGTAATAAAAGAAAATAACAGTAACTCTTTAAAATTAGTTTTCACAAGTCTTACTACTACATTGACCTAATAGCGTGCACGAGGCGGGCTGGAAAAGTTCACTCGTCATAAAAAAATATCCCTTCGTGGTAAGAAGGAATCACAAGATCCCCCCGTACATCACAGGGGACAAGATAGTAACTAAGTGAAAAAAATAAAAAATAGTTTGTATAATGCTCATATATTATTGACCACACGATATGTGCTTGCACGTACTCGTCAGTGGGCGGGGCGGAAGAGGTGTGGCCGGGAAGCGCGCTCGCGATCACAGCTCGCACGGCGGCCAACTTGTGCTCGCTGAGATGCGCCACGAGCGCCGGCAGCGAGCCACACAGCGCTGCGCGCGGGTACTGCGGGTCCGACGTGGGTACCACTAACCGCTCCGCCTACAATTAAAAAAAAACAATAATGAAGAACTTGAAAAGCTTTCATCAGAATATGTCAAAACTTCAGCATGCAATATATTACACCATTTTTTCAACAGAAGTTATCTAGGAAATCACAGCCTAGGCGTATCTAACGATATTTCTATTATGTTGATCCATTTAGCGGGTCTGGAAATATGAGGTAATGAAGTTCGAAAGGAATTTATTTTGCCGTTCCACTTATGTTTGTACAGTATATACAATGTTATAGTTGCTTTCCACTGGTGAAAGTTTCAGAACAAGTTTGTGTGGCCTCATAGTTTGAAGTGTCTGACCTGTATGGAGATACTGAAGCGGTCGAGGAGATGCAGCGCCGACGTGGCCTTGGTGTGCGCGTACTTCCAGTTGTCGCGCGCGCGCCCCACCAGTATCTGCAGGTCACTCAGCTCGATCTTGTACCTGCTCACACGCATACGCAAACGCTACACTTTAAACATCAATCTTCAAACTTCTGCACAGGTTACAAATGGGTTAAAAAGACGTCTAAAAATCGTATTTCCCTTATTCTGATTCAACATTACTTTCCTTAGGTTAAGTTAGGTACCATCCCCATGGTTCAAGCCTTCTCATAGGGTGAACCGAGGCGAAACCATCACCCCATTGCACTGACCCAAAGTTGGCGGGGTTGTCCTGTGGTGCGAGGCAACCCTTTTATGGTGGAGGAATCGGTCCCTTAGGGGCCCGATTAGCCATCAAGGTGACCTGATGATTTGTTGTGCCGGGGTGAGGTCACCAGAGGCGGCACTGATGGCACTCGCAGTGGATTTTGTAGCTAGCGAAGGCGCGTAAATGCGTTTTCCCGTGTCAACAAAAAAAAAACAAATAAGAAAAGTTTTAAGTTAAGTTTTGAAAGTTTTAACTTATTTGCTTTACAAACAAGGAGAATTAAAGCGCTGAAAACGTGTTAGCGGTGATGGCTGACCTGTCGTAGAGACTTGTGTGAATGTGGGCAGGGTCTAGTGTGCGAGGCGGGGCCGGCGCGGGCGGCGAGCCTGGAGACAGGAGGCTGCCCGGCGGCGTCGAGCACGGTGTCATGAACATCTCTGTAGAATGATTTATTGATGTGGCATTTTAATGAAATAACTACTAACCTGTAACGTGAGAATGGCGGCATTTTAAACGTGTATAATTCATTCACTCCAATGTTACAATAACTTAAAACTGAATAATAAATAACAAGAATTTGAAATGTTATAATGTATTGATGTCTTAAGTTTACGCGAATGTAACATTACATTTATTGTAATGTTATAATGTAGTGTCAGCCACCGAACGTAGGGCTCGTTTTATGATAAAGGTGTATAATATTGATAGTACAAACCTTCGTCATCATCGTTGGGGACGTGGTCATGTTGGGGGCGCAGCGGAGCGGGATCTGCGTTGGCAAGGCGCAGGCGGCCGAAGTCGAGCACGAGTACGGCACCGTCACGCTCGCTGAGCCGCTCCACCAGCAGCAGCGTCGGCGCGCTGATGTCCAGCTCCACGTGCCAAGACCGCCTTTCGCCCTAAAACATAGGACATCTTTGGGAATGATCAATAAACATAGACAGCTGAATTATATTCAACCATTGAAGCCACTTGATACACCCGCGACGGAGCCCGAGTTACAGTCCTCATAAATCAAATAAAACAGCCCAGAATGCGTGCAGGTCCAACTGCTTATAAGGTTATACGCTGATATTATATGCGATACCGTTCGATATAGTGTAAAATGGTACCCTATTACTAAGACTTCGGGGTTCTTGTATTATGCCCTGGTGTCACCAGGGTATAACACAAGAACCGCGATAACTAAGAACATTAAACGCTCACAGATGATGTGTTTCCGTCGCCGCTGTTACAACAAATAATAATAAAAAATAGTACATTGTGATTATATATTTTAAAAATCATTACCCGCAAATATAAATTTGTAAAATTTTAGAAGTTATCTTAGTCCAGCCCTACGGTACTGTACCCTCGGTGTGTGTCAGAATCGCTTTTGTTTTCCTTTAATTTTTCGATCCTTCTTTTCGGTTTTTTAAGCATGATTAATTTTCCTAGTACATTTTATATTTTACATTCCGTTTACTGGTCGACTTTTTAAGGCTAGTTAGAAATGGTACGTACAGTGCGCGCGGGTGCGTGCAGCAGCCGGCCCCAGTGCGAGAGAGTGGCGCGCGTGCGTGTGCGCACCGTATGTAACGCACCCCCAGCCCCACCCGCCGCCGCCCAGCGTCGCGCCCACTCGGCCGCCGCGGCACACCACACCACCTCTAGTGACGTGCAGCGCACTCGCAATCTACAAATGAGAAGTTTAAGTCTTTTTGTAACTACCGATTCCCACAAAACGTATGGTAAATGTTAATACCGCATGCTATATAAAAAATGGTAGAATGAATTAAGAAATATTGAAGCGCCATCCCTTCCTAGGGTCCGGATGGTTATTGTAAGTATTACTAACTTGTAATCGCAGTTCAGTCCGACGGGGCGGCGTTCGTAGCTAAGCTGGAAGAGCGGCTCGCTTGCTGGCAGCGGCGCACGGGGGGCGGCACCTAGGTGGTCGCGGATAAGCCCTTGCGGCGCCGCCAGCACAGGGTAGTGTGTGCGCGGTGTCACGCGCTCGCGCAGCACCAACGAACCCAGCGAGACGTGCAGTGCATGCGCACCCGCCCGCGGCCGGGATGACACGCGTGCGCGCACCATGGAGAACTGCAGCTCGAGGCCCTTGCCACGCCCACCATCCTCAGCCTTCTCACTGGGGGTATAGATCAGAATAATGTTACTGAATGTGGAAAAAACAAGACAGATCTGGGAAGATCGTGCCATACGGCCCTAGATTCTCTTTCGATTCCATTCTCGAGTCATATAAATATTTTAGATAGCAGAGACTATACTAGAAGAGAGGAGGGAGAGAGAGAGAGAAAGAGAGAGAGAGAGAGAGAGAGAGAGAAAGAGAGAGAGATAGAGGTCGATTATTCTATCTTATTTCATATTACTGTTAAATATAAAATACTAAAAAAATATCACTATCATTAAGTGGTAAATTAAAATGTTTCTGAATTTCTTATTCTAATGTCCATGAGCAAAGTCATTAACCAGGTGCCGCCGACGTTCGTTACAGGTCCTCGTGGTGCAACGCAATCTTTAATTAAAACCGTAAGAAAAAATTTAAATTATCTTTTTCCTATACTTTATTATGACGTGAACTCACTCGGAAGTGTCATCCACATCGTCGCACAGGTCGAGCGAACCGCGGTGCAGCGTGAACTCGAACTGTCCGAAGAGCGCGTCACGGCGGAGCAACGTGTTGTCGTCTAACGAGTCCGCGATCACGTCTAATATCTCGTCTTCTAGCCGCAGCGGGGTGGGAACGGGCGCGGGGGCGGGATCGGACTCTCCGGTGGGCTGGCCGCCTGGCGGTGCGGGCGCATACCAGCCCCACCACTGCGGGAACCAGCGCACCAGCACGCTGCGCCCCGAGCTAGCTTGCTCCGGCGTGGACGCTGGCGTACACACCGGCACCTTTCGCATGGCGATCTGCGCAGATTCATCAATCCCTTTTAGTAGATGCAAAAATTAATAATGCTCATTATTATATTGTACTCGAGCAGACAGTGTCTTTTGGTGACTATCGACGCCTATAGTGTAACTTTTGTAATGGCGATTAAATAATGTATATCTGATACGTGTCATATTACACTAGAGTACATCTGCGGCAATCTGGCAGACATATCATTCAATATTCATAAAATCAAATCAAAAAATCTATTTACACAAGTTTAGACATCACTCTTCTCAGCTGGCCCTGTCCATAAATATCAGCGTACTAGTGTACCTCCCTGAGCGGCTTGAGTATAGAGAGCGGTGTGCTCCACTCGTAGTCATCCTTGGCCGCCTTCCTGTCCGGCGGCAGCGTGCCGGTCGGGTTGCACAGCGTCTCGTAGCAGATATCTACGTACTGTCGCGTGCGCCGCGCGCGCTCCAAGCACGAGTCCCACGTCGGCTTCGGGTCCATCCCTTGTAAACACAAAAACATATTATGTTAAGGACCTGTTCTCGAAGTTAGCATTATACGTCTCAAAATATAAATGTGCATATACTAGCTTTATCTTTCTGTTCCACTTTAATTTTTTTTTTTAATACAATACTTAGATTCGTTTCACGTATCACGGCTCCTTCCCAATTCTCTGCAACGTCACATCCTTACCGTGAACTTATTTAAACCAAAGATACCACTAACTAATTTAATTCTAAATTAACTTGTGACTATGAGATTGTACTATATTAGACAGCTACTGTACACACACTCACACGTATGGTGCGGCGCGTGCGCTCGCAGCGCATACCGCCACCAGGCGCGCGCGTGCCCTCGCAGTGGCTGCGCCGGCTGCATCTCGCGCAACTCGCGCAGACGCGCCACCTGCTCTAGCCCGCGCGCGCAACCCCATACTTCACCATACTGCCTCTGACACAATGAAATAAAATGAACAACGCAATGTTGAATATTAATTAGTTAGTTAGTTCCATTATTGCATTGCAGCCGAATCGGACCATCACGTACGAAGTGTCTCACGCTCACATAAATAAAGCAACAACTCCATAGCTGTCACTTCATTTGGGACGAGGGAAGGCAATACATAGCACAACAGAGAGTTATGAGAGGTCAGTAACTCTAGCACATAAGATTGTTTTTACAGCAACAGCTGTAATGTACAGATGTAATACCATATATAATCTAGAGGATTTGAGTGATAGTTACCGAGCTGAGGCGCAGCACGACGGAGTGCAGGGTGAGGTGCGCGGCGAGGCGCGGGCGGTGGCGATCACGCAGCGGCTGCTCGCAGCGCTCGCGACGAACTCGCGCGCTCGCGCCCGCCGGCGACACCACATACGAGTGACGGCTTTTCCACGTGCTGCACATACGCTCCTGGAATATTTACTACATTATTGCACTAATCTCAAAATTATTGTATACATCTGGATTCCGGAGAACAATCTTTTTTTTAGTTAGGCTTAGTATATTAGGTGGACTTTTACGCCAGAGTTTAAGTAAAATCCTTTAGAATCATCCACATTTAAATTATGATGACTCCACAGAATTTGACTTTAAAAGCTGGCCAGGACACTGATATATGTCTCGTTCTTGCATAAGTTACAGATATGAATAAATGGATTACACAATTGCAAATAATATGTATAAAGAATCAGTGTTTCATTTTCTACTTTGCTTCAGCTATTGGCGCATTAGACGGTAGGATACAGTCAATTCATTAATGGTGCAATTATAGTAAAAATATACGTACAGTCAATTCAGCAATGTTGCAATCTGCCATCATTCCTGCTGGCACTTGCATGGGGTCCCAGTAAATAGCAAGGTTCTGTAACTCCATAAGTTTAAAGGAGCATGGGTCAGCTAGAGGTGTGAAGCCCCTCTGCCATGATGCATTGCATGATTCAGCCACCAATGCCTCCACTGTGAGGCCACAGGCAAATGCGTGGCCTGGGCATGTAAGGGCATCCTCATAACGTATATGGACATCATTTAACTTTAGCTGAAATACATAAAGTGCATTACTAATAAGTTACTGCATTACAATTTTTAACACTGGTCTATGAGGTATTTTACCTGTAAATTTTCTACTATATTTGCAAGAAGGCCAGTTCCGTAGCTGAGCCATGATGAGTATGAAGTTGCATAGTAGCCAGAGTCATTGGCTTCATGCTCAGCACGCCACTGAGCCTCCAGAGCATCCAACAGTGCAACCTTACGTTCATGAGCATAACTTGCTTCCACTGCACTGTCCCACTGAAAGCATACAACAATAAATTGTAAATACTCATAGTGAATACCTAGCTTAAGTTTTAGCTCGCAATTTTTGCATTTACACAAAAACTAAAAACGAGTTAACAATTACATAAATACATGCAATATAAAAACTGTTCCAGATTTTATTAGAATTGGAATAAATTAGCCAGTAACATTCCATGGTTTGTTACCTGTTTGATTTAGTTCTACAACAACAATTGGATAGCAGATAATCATAATAATACCTTAAATCTATATCTGCATTATATCTTAATAACCAACTGACTCAGTAGGTAATGTGGCGACAGTCTGTGTTATGCCACAGGTCACAGGTTCAAATCCTGCCTAGGTCATGGATGTTTATATATGTATTATATGTTTCTATATAATAATAAATCTTAAATATATAAGATTTGTTAAATTTATAAGATTATTAAATATATATCCATTGTCTAGTTCCTGTAGCACAAGTCCTTATGGTACTTACCACAGCACTAGTTTAACATGGTGTGATAAGTCCACAGATTATATTATTTTTATAATTTAAAATCTGAAAATCCTGTTTAGGTGAATTTGGATATATAGCTGAGAAGGAACACAACAAAAAGTACATCCAGGAAATACAGTTCATTTATATAGTGTTAGGTGTAAAGATAAAATTATTTTTTTAGGCCCTAACTTTATTTCAATAACTATAGCACTTTGACTACCCTGACATATTTTACTACAAACATACACTAATAAAAGTGACCTTTGGAGAATAACAAAAATTTTAAATCCTATTATGTTTTATAGTGAACCAAATACAAAAATTACAAACCTCGTCTAAATTTACAGGAGCTGCAACTAAATACAACTTTTCAATGGCGATGATCCAGGGAGCAGACCGTATCTGACGCACAGGAACGTGTAACTGGACTTTGCCAATAAAACCTGCCCTGATTTCTATAGGTAATCCTAGGTGTCTCAAAGCATCTTTTTTTAGAGGCAAATTTTCAAGTTCCACTTTACCTGCAATGTTATTAAATAAGATGATGTAATTTTATTAACTAAACTAAAATTTTTGTTGAAGTTAGTAAAAATTATATTGCCCCCATTATGACTTCATAAGCATCATGCATATTACCTGATAATAAAGCAACACTCAGTTGGTCGGTGTTTAAATTCTCTACGTATTTTCCGAGGTAATTGTTTAGTACCCAAGCAACTAGTCCTTCCAACATTGTGCATCGTTTTATTTACAAGAAATAAATATCAAACACTTCCTAATTAGGGGTCACGGAGAAAAACGTTGCTCGTTTTTTTATGTAAATAAATTAACTTAGTCTTTTGTCACACAACTTTTTAGTATTCTATGAAGGAAAATATCAAAATACTAGTATTTTTATGTCATTATTTACGGCGATTTCGGCTCTTTAATTTTCGTTGTCAGTCAAGGGTATGACATAATTAACGTATCTGTCAATGTCAATTTTTTCAAATTATAAACAACATATATAGCACTCAACTTCAACATTTTTGTATTAATTGTAGTCCTTGTTGTTAGTTATTTCATTTGGAGATTAATAAATAGCAAGTAAATTTTATTTTTAAGGTTTTGTATTGAATTAAATTTAATTGAAAGTAACAATGTTTATTGCGCCCGAAATTTTGTTGTTGTCTAATGAACGTAAACAGAACCGCAAACTTCACTTTGACAACTGCGAATTTGTTGTCACCTGTTGTATTTTCTCATTTCCAATAAAGTATGAATCTCGGAACGTAAAATATTTTATTTCAAATTTATTTAGACTATATATTTTTTTAATGATGACAGGGCAAACCATGAATAAACTTGCCAGGCTTGCGATGGCAAGTATGAATATGTGTAGTGTTAAAAGAAGTACGACCCTGCTTATTCGACACAATACGACAGTGGTATGTGAAAACTATGAAAAAAAGATTCCCTTAGTTAGAAGTGTACGTCATTTAGGGTTGGGCCCCACTTCTAAGGATTTCGAAGATCCTCCACAAATTTCAGGACCATTAACTAAAGCACACGCAGCTGAGCTTGTTTTACATTTAAATGAAAATGAAAGAAAAATGCTATTTAAAGCACTGCAAGAATATGAATCCAACCGGATCAAGGAAGACTTTGAAGGTGAGTAATAAATATTGTAACATGTACATATATATGGTGATCAACTTTACATATTAATTTATTAACTTTTATAGGCAAGCTAGCTGGACAGCGATGGAGAAGCAAAATAGGCAGGACTAAAAGTGTTCCCACATTAGGGGATGTTGACCCCACCGGTGCATACTGTCCAGTACCTGAAGATTGGTTAATGAAAAAATATGGTGAGTTATTTAAAAATATGCTGAGTTATTTAAAAATATGGTGAGTTATTTAAAAATATGGTGAGTTATTTAAAAATATGGTGAGTTATTTGAAAATATGGTGAGTTATTTGAAAGAATGAGTAACATTATTATGATGATGTCACTAATACTGGTGATACCACATTTGGCTATGGAAGTTGAAATTTGTTCTAAAATATGACTGCTTACAAAAGCTTTATTAATGGGAAATCTCTTTGTTTTATATTTATATTTATTCATGTGAATAATTAGTCATTAGTGACTTACTTATATCAGATTTGACTCTTATATATAGATAAATAGACCAATCTTTGTGGCATGCCACGGGGGTGGCCTACGTGGAGCTGTACAATAATACTGTATTGTAATCCTATATTTTCAGCTGCAACAGTACCAAAGCCTACAACAAAGGAATTATTTTCTTGTAAGTATGTTTGTGTATTTAATTTATATTATTTCAGTATGGGCTAGTTTTTCACACATTATCTTGTTACTTTTCAGTGGCACTGGCCAGCTCAATACCCTTCATTGGTTTCGGATTTCTGGACAACTTCATAATGATAATAGCGGTAAGATTTTATCGCATACTACCTTTAGTTTTGAAGTTTGTATCAGTTGAATGTCTAGGATTATAAGGGATGGAACTAAGCCGTATAACACCTTCATAGGCGTAATGTGCTTTTAAAATTGTTATTGTAACTTTCTTTGTGTTGAAGGAAAACATCGTAAGGAAACCTGCGTGCCTGACAAAAATTAAAATCTGAAGTTGTATTGCTTCTCTACAAGAGAAATCTGTATGTCTGTGATGGATAAAACTATTTATGGCTCATGAACTGAAAAGAAATTTGAATTAATACCCCTTGAGTTGACCCTTGCACTAAAGTGCTGCAATATTTGTCTGTATGTGTGGTGGTGTTGCAGGGCGACAGCATAGAGTCTTCGATGAGCGCCTACATCACTCTGTCGACGATGGCGGCGGCGGCGCTCGGCAACACGTTCAGCGATGTCATCAGCATCGGCTCCAGCACATACGTGGAGCGAGCCGCGGCGCTGCTGGGCTTGGGCGGCCCGCCGCTGTCGCCCGTGCAGCTCGACATGCCGTCCAGCCGCCGCTCCGCCAACATGGTATGTGACACACTACCACTGACCACTTGGAGCGAGCTGCGGCAGCGGCCCGACACTCTCAACCGTGCAGTTCGACATGCCGTCCAGCCGCCGCTCCGCCGACATGGTATGTGACACACTACCACTGACTACTTGGAGCGAGCTGCGGAGCAGCGGCAGCGGCCCGACACTCTCTACCGTGCAGTTCGACATGCCGTCCAGCCGCCGCTCCGCCGACATGGTACGCGACACACTACATTCGAAGAAGAAGAAGAGCGAACTACGGCGCCTCTGGGGCTGAGCGGCCCGCCGCTATTACCTATGCAGCTATGTGATTTGACATCAGAATCTAGCAAAAAAATCTAAATGTTGGTATTGTAAACATCCCAAAAGCCACAATTAATGACGGGAAATATAGCTAATGTCCTGGTCGAACAAAGTCACAAAAGTCAGGAAATAACTCCTTTTCTCTGCCTCCAATACTATTCATTTATATTAAACAGAAAGTTTCAGAATTCTCTTTTCTATGTATTTATGTTATCCGAACGTTTGTGTTTGTGTAAGTGAATTTCATGTTATAAATTAGTAGTAAGGTGGTACTCAAGGGGCAGGTGTCCACAGGGGCGCGTGCTGGGGATCACGCTGGGCTGCTTCCTCGGTATGACGCCGCTACTGTTCATGGACGAGGACGAGGACGCCGACGACAAGAAGAAGAAGGCGAACGGTCGCGATACACAAGCAGCGGTCTCGTTGCATCCGCCTCTACCCTAGCCACAGAAGATACTTCTAGCAGTGAGGCATAGGGAAGTCGTTATTTGAATTAGTAAGATATTTGTTCTGTGAGAGTATACTAAAGGTGTGTGTAGACAAAACTGCTTAAGTGAAACAGAAAGGCCAAGTTTTCGTTAACTTTAACGATGCGCCTTCGACAGTAATAAAATAATGTTTGCTCGACACTCTGCACTTGTTATTTAATTATCAGTTCTATGCCACAGTCACCACACAGTAGGAGCGATTATGTTAATATGTATATACAGAAATGTGAGCCCGCTCCTTACCCACGTTAACAGCGACTTGTAGTGCTCACGTAACATTTCAAAGGCAGTTGGAGTACCGGTGCAGTTATAACATAAGGAGAACACAGCTGTCTCACGAGTGCTGCTTTGTATTTTGTACACTTTTACCGTTTGATATTCTATATCTACTACACTAGAATAGTGGTACACTTTTTATACTAAACTACTGTAACACTCTACCGCTAAAGGTAAACGAGTGCTAGAAGATTAATGAAAAATGTAGACAATTTGGCTCGGCTTTTCTTATTGCTTAACAATCATATACAATTATAAATAACCAGCAGTATTATTATATTATTATATTGTATAAGAACAAATTGTACCACAGGCCAAGTGCCATAGTATAATTATAAAACTTGTGTCGGCTCCGACACGACACATGGATCTGAAGTGAACTTTTAGGATGAGCCAGTGCCATGCTACATAAGAGGAGGTAGTGCCATGCATGGTGCATGACACTACATCCTCCTATGCAACGGAATTGAACTCGTAAATATTCATAATCCGACTAGAAGACATTTTATTACACAAGTGTTATCTAGCCAGCATAAAAATGCATAAAATGTTGTAAAAAAAAGCTTATATGTTTCCATCACTAGTATCATAAATATTAAAAGCATCTTCATCAGTGTCAAGGTACAAGAAGTTCTGAACTGAGCTAATTGTTGCTAGAAAGTATAATTTAGCATATTTCAATTTATAACATCAAGAAAGTTATCTTTAAAAGTATAGGTAAAAAAATAGATAAAAGTGTTAGCCGGCTGCGTTACTTCACCCTGTATGAGCTTAAGTTTGCCTCGCGAACACTAGTATTAGTCTTTTTATACTCTATTATTAGTCTATTTATCCTTGCTAATAATTATTATAATGACAATATGTTTTATTCTTTTTTTTTCCAATTTCTCTGTGTTTTCAAGCGCACAGTAAATAGCTATAGATATTGAAATAATGATAATGGACACTGGACATAACTAATTATTCTGTGTTAGTAGAAACTTGTTATGTATATGTCGTAGCCGTATGGCGTTACGGCTCGCCATTCTCAACAGCAGGGCCATTTTGACTTGTGGCGGGCTAACGGTCGGCCGGATTATCATTGCGACATTCTTCAATATGGCGGCTTAGTCTAATTATAAGCAGTGATAGTGATCGATACAAGCATGAAATTAGGCCTAGTGTTTTGTGTGCAAATATAAATATAAGCTAACCTTCGAACCTATCTGGGCATCGTTTTCTTACTTGTCTGTATTCTACAATCGACACAATTGTTGTTATCATGTCAAGCAACGCCGCGAGTGTTAAAGATAAAACAAAGTGTTAAAGAAAGAACTAAAACATGTCAAAAGGGCGGATAATGATTCACTCTATTTCAATATGGCTAGCCTTAATGAATATCGTATAACGCCGAACTCTTTCTGGCGCCACTTACTCAGCCGTGTACATTGCGTCTAATCGTTGGCCCGATTCAAAATAAAACGACACTGTTTTTGAAAATGGCTAGCCCTAAATACAACGATTTAGACAACGCCACTGCGATATGTAAATGTGAAACATGTTATGTTTAAAAACATGTTAGTTAACAGCCGGACTGGTGAGTGCGTGTATCGCACGCGACAACAGCTCACCAGTCCAATATCACGCGTCACGATCGCTGACCACGCGTGATATTTTGGTAAAAAAGTGTACATAATTTGAATGAGTAATTCAACACCGTGTTATGTCCGTCTGCATTAGGCAGCAGTAGGAGTGACTCACCAGTCAGCCTGTATATTGTGATACTTTTTGTATGTTACAACTAATCTTCAATGCTATGTGTTTTATGGATTTAGTAAATAACATAACTAATGGAAATTGTACAAAAGTTTTTAACCAAAAATTGTTTGAGTGTAATTTAAAAAATGATGCTGCCCTTTATTACTAGAACATTAAAATGATAAACAGATCGATATTTCATGACAACTGCAAGTAAGCGTAACCAGCATTAACAGTGTAACGGCTCTACACTAGATATCTGCTCAGATGAACTCGATTGATGGGTGGTTATTTATCACAGGGGAGTTGGGAGTCTGGATGCGCTAACCGTCTATGATGCTTACCCTACCTTGTAAGTTCTGACATTGTCGATCACCATATTTGTTTTATTAAGCACCAGGTGTCTTCCTTAGCTTAAATTGTTTGTATGAGCCAGGATGAAACGGCTGATATGTTTCATGAAAATATTTTAGCTTAGCCTATAGTATGTTAGGTACACTAATTTATTGAGTACACGTACAGTAAAAAACAGGCAAAGGCAGTCATGTGGACTGCGACAGAAGTGATAATTTAAAACTGTATGTACGGACTGGTATTGGCCTCGCGTCACGATGACGTGCGGTCCACGAGTTTTGTTCACCCGATACCTCTCAACGCGCCTAATGAAGTTATCACTGCAAAAAGCTAGGCATTTTTCACCACAATTACGCGATAGGTATCGAACTATAAAGTTGTATGTGTGTTCATTTGTGCGTCAGACAGTGGACGCGTGTGCCGCCCGTATAAGGCGGAGGTGCTTCGAGTACATATCGGCTGCTGGGGTATTTCCTTGTAGATATACTGTAAATAGCTTCGTGTAAGAATTTATGTTTGTTGTCTGTTCCAATAATCTATTCATTGATAAAATATATTCTATTATCAATTTGCGCTGTGTATTATTCATGGATCTACCTATAATTGGTTATGATGTAGCTGATGGATTTGAGGTACCTCAATATAGGCGGCCCATGGCATCCGCAGGGTTTAGCGGGTATTTGATATAAGCATTTCCCCGCGAAACAAAAAAAATACTACTTATATAGACTATAGACATTAACGAGCAATGTTAAAATAGGAACAACATTCCATTGGCCCATTCGGGATTGTTATATGCCTACATGTGTTGCTGCGTTACGTCAGGATGGCATGGGGGGCTGCGTGGCTGATGGATTCTAGGTGAGGCGTATTACGTATCCGCACCATGGTCCAAGCCTTGTCGTGGCGGTGGAGTTCAGTAGCCTGTGGTGATCCGAGACACCTTGGGCGAAGCCAGTTAAACCGAGGAGGTGGCGGCTCTTAGTATCCCTCCTACAAGAAGATGGGACTAAAGAGCAAAAGGTGGCGGCGCCTTTGTGCGCGGGGTAGGGTGGGAACCTCACCCCATTGCTCTGTCCGAAAGTCGGTGGAGTTGTCCTGTGGTGCGGGACAACTCCATCTGCAGAGGTGGCGTCGGTCTCTTTGGGGGCTGACTTGCCGTCGTAGTGCCCTGATGATTTGTTGTTCCGGGGCATCTCACCAAAGGTGGCACTGGTGGCCCTCGCGGTGGTTAATGTGGGTATTTGGCACTATATAATGTGCCGCGAACACCACACGCCACTGGACCCACCCAGGGCCAGTGAAGGCGCGTAAATGCGTTTCCCCGCTTCAACATAAAAAAAGGAGTATTACGTGTACGTGGCAAGCTATAACACATCTCCGAGGTACACACCCGAGGTGTCCTCATCTCGTGGCCTTCGGGGCCGTGCTGGATATTGTATGTGTCTACAGTAGCTTAACACCTGCATCAGCTGTCATAGCTGTATCACAATACAGACTATGTAAATATTTTGACAAATATGCTACGGGGGGGATGATAGAAGGGCAACGCATCTGCGTAACAATCATGGGTATGTCCGTGGGCGACGGTGGTAGTCATCAAAAGCCATCCGATCGCTCGTTTGCTCCCTTATGCCATAAAAAGTATACGACTATGTTTTATCAAACATCTATACTAGTGTTAAACAAGGCCGAAGTTGTTGTTTGTTCGAATGTGCTAATCTCTAAAACTGCTGGTCGGATAAAAAATTGTTTATGATAGCTACATTCATAAAGAGGCTGAAATACATGATGACACGCATAGCTTATGACACTACATCCTGTGCAACGGAATTGGGCGCGCACGACCGGGAAGGTACCTCTCACTGACATAATACCATAAAGTGACATCTTCAGTGTAGCGTTTCGTGCGGTTAGCGAGTAACCGCCGGCCCATTGGGGGGGGGGAGGAGGAAAGAGGGCAACGCATTGACATGGTAATTATGTGCATGCCGTAGTCGTAAAAAGGCTCGAATTGCTCGTTTGCCCCCTATTCTGTAAAAGAACACTAAAAGCCTGTACCTTTAGTACCCCGTATCCAATACTCTAGTACACGCCGCACCAGAGCGCCGGAGCACCTCCGATATAAGTCGGCGCAGGTGTAAAGGCTACCAGAATAAGGTTGCAAATAAAACTCAAGTGCAATCTAATTGTATTTAATAAATTATTATGACTCGCTTGATTTTCAGATATGCGCGGTTTAAGCGTTTCTTTACAAAATCCCTTAACTAATACTGAGGACTATGTGCCGCACATCTGATCCGAGATTCTGCACGTGAACTCATCACACCGGATGCGACAGAGCGATTTACTTACATATCAATACACTTTACAACATTATTTATGCAATAAAAAGAGATGGATAATTATCTATTACATGTTTTACTTAGAACATATACTACAATTGTATGTATTTGTTAACTTACAAGATGCAATAATATAAATGATTTCAAAATTCATCCAAAACTTCATCTGTGAAATTGGTGTATTTTAAGGCCACAAGAATATTTATAACAGTAATATCGTAACGCACACTAAAGTGTGTAAACCACCTTCGATGTTTGACGAGACAGGTGTTTTACCAATTAGTTTGATCATTTGTTTGCTGCCTGTTGACACTTGAGGTAAGGGCGCGTACCACACCTCACACGACAGTCGACACTAATTCTAACCAAAGATTTTTCAATTTACAATTACACTTTTTGATTCCCTGAGAGCCAAAATCGGACTATACTTACACCCTTACCATATAACCGGTAGTAGCGAGGTAGTCAAGGTTTTCTATAAATAAGACTATTGCATGCACGTCTTCCCCGTATGTGCCTTAGTTACATAATGTTCTACTAAATCGCTCTATCACAAGTATGCATTGAAAAATAAATGAGTACAATCTATACAGTATATAGATAACATAAAATACTTCTCATCGCTTGCTGGGAAGCCAAATCAATATTACCGAATTATATTATATGCTTACATTATAATTTCCAATTGGTTTGCATCGGCGAGTGCGGCGATTAACATCTGGGTATACACAACTTATTACACTGACTTTTTTCCGTTCGCAGAAATCCAGCACATGAGCGTGTTCAGTTGATTTCTTATCAATTAAAGACAGTTTGACAGAAGAGTTTATCGGCGACATTGAAACACAAGAAAATTGCAGCGACATCGCTCTGGAGGACTATCTCGGGGGCAAGCTTTGTCGGCATATACGAACATTACGTTCCTTCGTTATAGTCCCATTGTACGATCTTTTTTAATTCAAACGCGATCGCTAAATAGAAAATACACATGGATATCGCATGTACATTTTCTATTTAGCGCACAGAACAGCAATTATAGTACCTTTGTACAATTATTTTATAATAAATAACGAATTTGTTAACTAACTGTGTAACTACTGTACAGGAATTGTTTATTAAATAAATAAATTTGCGAGCCTATCCCCTGTGTGCAGAAAGACATAAATATAACCAATCAAAGTGTCAACCATTACTCCACCGTGTAAACCCATCCAGTTGTGTAGTTACCCATCGTAAAAATATCGTATTGTTGGTCCTTAGTGTAAAATTAGTTATTGCGGCTAGCGCGGCCCGTCTGAAGCTCCATAACGCCACAGGTTGCACCGAGACCTATGCGTTTCTAATCATCCCATTACACAAACGTAATGGACTTCGTTTAAAATATATTTTTAATACTTGCTTAGTAACTCTGTACTTATCAGCAAAATGTTTATATTAGCTATCCAAACATCTCCGAATCTACACATTGTATATGTTCGTTATCGGTATTGTTAACTGACAAATAAAAAGCTTCTTTGCAAGAGAAAATCTGTAGATTTTGACGGTTCCTTCCCTAAAACATTTAGGAGCAGCGAGAAGATTTCAAAATGCATGAAGTTTATACTGTCTGCAATAAAGAACTACTATTAGTTGCCGATGCTATTCCTGAAATAATAACTCTAAGCAGGAGGCTGCTAATATACAGTATACTAAATGTACTTTAATACAAGTACCGCTAAATGAATAATTATTCTGTTTCATTTAAAATGTATCTACTAGCTAGATCCAATACAATGTCAGGAAAAAACTGATTTTTATCAGACTGGTTCATTAACCCTGGTTTTGTTTTGTTTCAGCCATTAAAACTCAGAAGAACTGGCCATAAATTACCCCTGGACGCTATACAACTAACTTTAGACCTAAGCAGTTGTGAGATCATTATGTTATGTGCTATACTATAAAACGTTACTTCCTAAACTACAAACGCCGCCTCGAATGTGCGCTGATGTATTCGGCCTGCCGGGCCGGTACCAGTAGGGACTACAACAAAACGTATCCCGGGTTTTACTGTACCAGGCGCGACGAGAAATAGAGAAAACAAATCGGCTACAGTACAAATTGGACAACATTAAGAATAAACTGCAACAGAAGGGAAGGAGGGGGGGAGTATCAAAAAGGATTTTTTTTTTCACACACTGCATATGTGAAACAACGGTATTTGATTTGGTGATGACATTCACTTTCTGTTTAAACTTTAAATATATCACACAACTAGAGAGAGGATTCTTCTTCTTTTTCGTCGGCTGAATGGTGGGCGAGGTGTAGAGGACCCCATCACCCCACGCTGTCATAATGCCTCTATAGTATCCATGCGTTCAGACTGTCGCCATCCCATACCGTGCGACATTCAGCTAAATTGGTACATTTACTATTGCATCTATACTGCGTGCAGGGTCCCTAATCCTTATAGCTCGGTAAATGTGTAACCCTCGTTGGTATAATTACACTAGCATAGTATCTTAAATATAATAAACTACTTATATTTAGTTATATATTGTTCAGAACAGATACGTAAGTTTTCCGCCTTGACTCGCATCTTAGTCCAGGGAAATCCTTCCAATACGTCTTATTTGTATCAACTTAAAGTGCATAATTAAAATTATATTTTTCACATCATGATGAATATCCTCTCTCTCTCAGTATAAACAAATACGTTGACTTCAATAGATTGGCAAAAAATCCGGTTATTTGTTAAATTAAAAAAGAGAATGTCATTGTGACATTTGCGCTTTTGGAGGGAGCGAATCACTTCGAAATTTTAATTCCGGGTTGAATAGGTACGAATTCAAACTTCTGTAAGAATTTTAAGTTAACTGCTAATGAATATGTTGATGTTTCAGGGTCAAAATTTTCGAGTCTTAAGTTGAACCGATTTTTGATATTACATATAAAATTATGCAATCAGCACTTTCAAAAAAATTTTAGCCCCAAATCTTCAAAAAGTATGCTATTCCTAAACCCCTCAAATTGATGTGAATCATCCCCGTGGTTGGCAAAACTTCATTATATGATTCTCTTCTAGACTTTCTCCGCTAGTGTGAATACCAGAGGTACCTACCATTAATTTTCTGTAAAAGCTAACTCAAATTAAGATCGTAACTTATGTATTTGGCGAGTCTCAACCAACTACTAAATGATAACCCTAAAAAGCTCTCTCTATTTCATACATTCGCTTTTAGCGTTCCGTAAGGGTAACAACGGGACTCTGCTACTGAGACTTCGCAACCCGTCTGGGCGTCTGTAGGGCAGCAGACACAATATGCTTGCAGGTGGCGTTTTTTATTGCCGCTATGACAACAAAAGTAATTTTTTTTATAAATTAATTATTTAAGGGGGACATCAGACAAAGAAATGTTTAATTGGAGTTTATATAGATGATACGGCACCCTTTGTGCGTGAGTTTGACTCGTACTTGCTCGGTTTTTCCATTCTTCTGCTGTCCGGGGTTTGAACCTAAAAACGACGTTTGCTGTCGCTTTTTATTTCTCATAAAAAAACTAATGTATCCAATAAGTGAGATTTACCTTAATGTACGCGGTAGCTTAGAAAAGAAATCAGTTGTTTAAGACACGCTTATTTTTGTTTACATTGCTTTGAATAGTCATGCACATCGATATGCTACTATTCAGAGCACTTTTTTTAAATTTGCCGCTAATTTATTGCTATATGACGACAAAAATGGCATACATAAATTTGATAATGTTAAACTGTTCCCGCGATCTCACCCGTTGATCCCAATTCACCCCGTGTTACCGGCACCTCTGGAACATTATTATTGTATGTTGCTAATCACTAAATGTGTAATAAAAACTTGCATAGCCTCTTAGCATTACTTCAGAAGATTAAGCAGTAAGAACGTACACATTAGTATGTTCATTTGAAAAATCAAATGCAATTAGTCCAATTTTGTTCTCGAAGTGTTAGCCTATATTTGTGCTAAAATATTGTTAATAAATAATCGGTTTGGAAAAGATGCGATTCTCCAAATGTTATAGTAACAAAAAGGTAAGAAATTATAAGTTGCGCATGTCACCGCAAGTGTGCCCGCAGGCCGCACGTGGCGCGAGCTCCTCGTAACGTCACTGTGCGTACAAGCAAACTTGCTCCGTCGACGCCACGTATCTCTCGCAGTTAAATTATCTAAATTGCCATATTTCATTCCGGGTAGCCATATTAAAAAACAAAAATTCCGCCAGAAAGTTTTCGGCGATATACGTTATTCAATAAAGCTGGCTTTAGTGAATTAAAGTGGATTAACCACGTCCGACACATTTTATTTCCGAATTTAACCACTCGCGGCGTTGCTTGCCATGAAAACAACAATGGCGTTGATTATCAAGCATATCAAATACAGATAAACATAAAAGCTATGCCCAAGATGGATTCGAAAATTTAGGCGGAAGTATAGCTCTTGCTCAAAATACTTGGCCTAATTTCATAATTGTATCGATCAGTATAACTGCCCAAAATCAATATATTCAACGATGCTAAACGTTAGCCGCCATATTTAAGAACGCCTCACAATGACAATCCGGCTAGTCGTAGACCTGGCACAAAACAAAAAGGCCCTGTTTTTTAAAATGGCTAGCGGTATTGTTATACGGCGAGTTATACGACTACGACATATCTACTAATTATAACTAACTTTAATTTACAATCACCTAATATTATACTATTTATAATATGCAAATAACACAGCCGCAAACGACTCTCAGTCATTATTGTGATATCATACAAATAAATAATTACGAACTAAACGACACGTGACACCGCCTCCGTTCCGGCCAGCGATCACTGGCGCGGTGGGCGTTCGCTAGTACTATCACTTATTATTTGGATCGATTAACAATCTTGGTCGGAAAGAATACGGAATGACATACTCCGTCGTAAGCCAGCTTATAGCGTATGCAATTAATTAAGCTTTTAAAAATACGTTAGATTTGTGGAGCCTAAAAACGGAATAATTGGCGTGTGTAAAGTGTACAGTAGATCAAATCAGAAAAATACAATGCTTCACAAAATACAGCCGTACAACAAGTTATACAAAATGATCATACTCTAGAATATCCCGAGACGACGCCCCCGGTGCAGGGGACTCCCGTCGTTTCCTACGTTGTGCCCAAGCTGCAGTCGGAATATAACCAGTATAAGTTCATTACAATTATATCACTTTTGAAGAACTACTGGTAGGTTTTGGCGAGCCGCTCGGCTCGGCTCCGAGTTAGGCGCTCAGGCGCGCTCGAGATTCGCTTACTCAGGGCGGGTAGGGCTCGGTGCGCGTCTCGGCGCGCGGCGTGGTGCCATTCCGCTCGAGGTCGTCATACAGCGCGCGCGCGGCTGCATCGCTGATGCGGCGCCAGGGCGGTGCACCCCGCACCTTGTACGCGGGCTCCTCGAAGCCCGAGTGGAGACCGAGAATGATGCTGAGCGCCGATGCATCTTGCCCGTGGCAGCCCGAGTACCGGTACTGCGGCTTCTTGTCGAACTTACAGCCCCCCGACTGTGCACCTGCAAGACGCCCGAACATTTTAATTTTGTATTTATTTATTTAGTTATTTACATAGTACAAGTGATAAAAATAATAAACTCCCTCTTAGTGAAATTTCTATTCACTGGTATACTATAAAGATTGGAGCCGTGTGAGTCGATTTCGCACATGCAGTGTTCCGCTCCGGGAGGTACGAGATTGACAACTTATAAAAAAAGACAAACTTAAATTTCCCGCACGGTACACTAACGTATGTAGACACTTATTTTAGTTCCTATGTGTAATTAATTATAAATCTACTACATAACTATAAATTTCCTACTGATTATCGTTATTTTTTTCACTTTTTTGGATTCTTTTAATTATCTCACTTCTCTCCAAATTTTATATTTCTAGCAGGCTTCTAGCAGAGGTGGCCAATGGGCATGATGTCAGTAGTTAGTACGTACCGATGGGCATGATGCAGTCGGGCGTGAGGGCGCACTGTATCCAGGCGCGCATGAGGCGCGGAGTGGCGGGACGCGCGCGCACAATTAGGTGCGCCGCATCCAGCATCTGCACGAACAGAAAGTCATCCTGGTCGGCGCGCAGGTAGCGGAACATGCGCGGGTGCGTGAGAGAAGTGACGGCCGCGCGCCGCGCCCACGCGCGCACGCCCAATGCCGCTCCCTCCCAAAGCCGCGCCAGCGCCGCCGCGCCGCCCGCCCAGCGCCACCCCGCCTCAGAGTAAATCACACCGCCCACCCGGCTCAGCGCGTGCTAAATAGATCATCATAAATCTATACATATTATAAAATAAAGTGTCCTAAAAGCTGATTGCCTGTATATGATAGATTTTCTCAAAATCTAGAAGACAGATTTTCACGTGGGTCCATCAATATCGGAAAGTTTCAATGTATAATGTGTATAGGTAGCAGGCCCGTAATTTTTCCACGTACATTGATTTTAAAGTGTAACTTTTTTAACATCCACGCCATTCGAAGGCGTATCAAAATCAATACGTAGCGAATAAACATAGCTCGTCTCAGCTGCATTAATAACATGTATATTTATCACGAGCATTTTCATTAGCAATAACAATTTTATTTATGTGTAATAGTGGTTTCACTGAGCCACGCCGATTATTTTTACACAGCACAACTCATAAGGGTGAAAACTAGCCGTCATAATTTTTATGGCTAGTCGAGAAGCAACGTCCCGTCAGTGTCGGTTATATTGAGCTACAATACTTTATCTTACAAATATTTATCAGCTCGGTCACAATATCCGTGGTGGAACCCACCTGGACTGTGAAAAATATCCGCTAGATATTGGAATTTGTACTAACCTACAAAATGCGTTTGACGTGAGGGGTGATAGGGGTAATGCGACGTAGACCGTATTTCCACTCCGGGGGTACTTCCGGTACAAATGCTCGCCGCGTACCAAAATGACAACCGCGCGGCACTCAATGTGCCGAGCCGACCTGGCGCGTCGTGGTCCGCAGACACTTAACATTATTATTATTATTACTAGCCTAACCTGTAGCTTTGTTGTCAAAATATCTGTCCCAAATTTCCGAATCGGTTCAGAATTTTTTGTCTGAAAAATGCCAAACATATCTATATGTGTAATTTATTAACGGTACAGCAACGCATTACATGTGTCAAGTCTCTGAAACGTAACACTCAAATCCTACAAACCGCCCGAAAATTCACATCGTAAGAATCACTTGAAGCTACTCGAGTACTCCACCGGAAGTGGCCAAGTATTAGCAAGAGGTACCTCCCCGGTACAATTTGGGTGTAATGTGTGTCGCCACTTCTCAGTAGCATAATATGAGTTACAGACAGCGCCCGTAGTACCCGCGTAACCAAACGTGTTTTCCTCTCTATTTCGCCATCTCAGTGGTACAATTCAAATTTCTTTCTTAATTGAGTGATCACACTTACATCGCGTAAAGTGACATCTCCAGTGTCGCGTTTAGTGCGTTTTGTCAGTAGCCGGTGGCCCACTGTTTTGGCTGTGCATTGATATATGAGTTGGTCAGGTTTGCCTTTTGTGAAGTGAATCAGTTTTCAGTGAATCATCATTACGTAAAGCCGTGCAACTCATGATCTGGCAAACTGCCAGTGCACGTCCAAGCATCATTAACTTTCACTAGAAACCCATTAATCATTTATTCGTATGTCGAGTGTTCGAGTCTCCAGCTAGACCTTTTCTAACATTTTGATATAGGATAATGGACGCCGCTCAGAAAGTCAGCAAGCTGAAGCTGCAATGGGCAGGTCGCACTGCTCGCGTAACCGATATCAGGTAGGGACGGCCTTCTACTCGGTGCACTGCCGACTTGTTCAAGGTGGCGGGATGCCGCTGCATGGAAGTGGCCGCGACTTATGGAGGAAACCTATGTCCAGCAGTGGATGTCGTCCGACTGCTGATGTTGCCGATGGTGACGTTATAGGTACGTTCTATCTACTCGAAAAAAGTGAGTTTTCATTTAGACTCTTGTATATTGAATTCGGTCGAATTTTATAATATCACGATCTTTTGAGGGAAATCC
This sequence comes from Eumaeus atala, assembly GCA_017140195.1. NCBI lineage: Eukaryota > Metazoa > Arthropoda > Insecta > Lepidoptera > Lycaenidae > Eumaeus > Eumaeus atala. The sequence continues at coordinate 327,246 of JAFELO010000278.1, read as the reverse complement.
AAAGCTTATTGGTAATCATTGTATCCTATTGAACAGACCTGGAATGTTCATGACGTCATCGAGTGGCGGTCGCCCAAACCAGAAGTTCGGTAAATAATAAATGGAATACCCGAGTGGCTCGTAAAAAGTGTGTCGTGTCAATAACAGCAGCACGCCCGTGCCGCGCCAGTCCCCAACCATTAATGTTGTAGTCTGACGAAGCTTTATAAGCCTAGCAATCTTTATAAGCCTAACAAATTACAATGAAACTACTTTTACGGATTTTATCGCGGTTTATTTAATTATTTATCTAGCTCGACGTTCAGAAGCTTTACAGCAACCATGGTCACGGGTGGACTGGGATGACAGATGTCCTGATGTAACAAGCTTTTAAAGTACCCGATCATTATGATTTTAGTTGTTCCGATTAACGCAAACAGAACTTACTATATCTTGCTGTCTTGAGGTATTATGTTTACTTTTTCTCACAACTTCGGCATGCTCACAGACCGCAGATTTTGTAACACGAAGTTGCCGAAGTTGGCCCCTGCCATTATATTAGATTTGATAAAGCGCAAATCTTCACCAGGGAACACTGGTTCCTTCCAAGGATGATCCGTGAGGCTTTTGAAACTAAAAAACATCCAAATTACAATAGAGTAGATGCGTGGGTTCCTCCCTCTGCTTGGGACCCAGCGGTGAACATAATCAAATCAAAAAGTAAACACAACACCTCAAGACAGCAAGACATAATAAGTACCGTTTGCGTTAATCGAGACAACTAAAATTATAATTAAAAACTTGGTACATCAGGACATCTGTCATCTCAGTCCATTCGTGACCATGGCTTGATAAATAATGAAATAAAACGTGACAAAATCCGTAAAAGTAGTTTTATTGTAATGACTAACGTTCGCGTAAACTTAAGACATGAATAGCCTAACTAATGACAAAAACTACAAAAAACATGACGGCAGACATTGGAGATTATTATAATTAGTTAGTAGTAGTTTAGTTATATATAGTTATTGTTACCAAGCTAGTACAACGACTATTGTGCCTTGACTTTATTATATGAGCAGTTATATATACTTCTCCTCTATTATAATCGTTGTTTCCATCAAGCAACTATCACACACACACAAGATATAGACATCCAGTTAAGGTGCACATAACCCGTACATCTTAGTGGTCCTTCGAGCCAAATGGAAGCGTAGAAAGGATTTAGTGGTCGTACGAAACGATTTAGTGGTCCTACGAAACGATTTAGTGGTCCTACGAAACGATTTAGTGGTCCTACGAAACGATTTAGTGGTCCTACGAAACGATTTAGTGGTCCTACGAAACGATTTAGTGGTCCTACGAAACGATTTAGTGGTCCTACGAAACGATTTAGTGGTCCTACGAAACGATTTAGTAGTCCTACGAAACGATTTAGTGGTCCTACGAAACGATTCTTCACGTTTCGCATACATGAAAAAGTGAATACAGTTATCTATAGGTACGTCTAGTTGTGTAGATATAATATTGTGTAGATATATATAGATAGTAATATACCCGATGGTACATTATTGGGTCAACAATTTTGCTCCTAATATTGCACAATAACAGATGGCGACTTCGATGAATGCCAACAATATCATCTACTTACATAGTTATTCAGTTTTTCGGGGATCTTTAAGAAAGGACTTAAAGCGCGCGTAACGAATAAAATGCAATCACATGAGACAGCAATCGAGCGTATCATTTTTATTTACTAACTTATCATGCTTTAAAATAGAAATAGTATTCGTTACTACACGACAAAAAAACGAAACATTTCTGGTTTATGTTGTTGTTGTACATGTTGCGTAGTACACGTAGCCTTCTGGTATCAGCCGCACAAATCAATTTGATACCTCGCCCTGATGACGTCTCCAGTACAGTTGCGTATCGCTCGCCATCCGCGATGAGCTCTTGCTCATTCCAGCGAAGAGCCTAATTAATTCGCACGAGTTGCTCGGTTCCGGTCACCTGATACGGTCGTGCGACAGTACGAGCGGTAATACAACTCTTATTGATATTGCGGAAGCAAACCACGTCACTGCTGCAGGTACACACACGCCTGCGGGAACGGTTACAGCGCTCCACGCGTCACGTGAACTCCGTGTACCTATTGGTTGCATCACGGCCGCTTGGGGCTGACAAAACAACAGTAAAGTGAACTGCTGCAGATGCGTTGTCGGCCATTCCGTAATGAACAATATCTTTTCTTGAAGATCCGTTAGTTGCATCGAATCAAGAGTGAGAATTGGTTCCTAACAAAAGTTCTCCACGCATTAAATTTAACAGATCCCTATAAGCCTAACAATGTTCTGAACTTATGCTGTGGAAGCAAAGAGAATCCCAATGCATCTTCATCGGCTTGCTACGAGTGCTCGTCGGCGACGAGACAGAAGTACAAACGCGTAACATTGTGCAATGCTACTGGCTGTGGTGCACATAAAGCGACAGCACGCGATTAGCAATACACGACACTCGCACGGTTACATCAGGCAGGCTTCTACAGTCAGCGCTCATATTATTGCGATCGTGAGTTTACTCCTTAACAAGTTAAACGCACGAGAACATATGAGGGTGACGTGTGAAACGCTAACGATGGTTGAAACGTTTTAACGTGCGATGTCTTCTGCGCTTTATCTACAGAATCATGTTCGTTTTTGAAGGAGTAAGCTCGTCTCAGAGCTGTCGCACAGTTTTCTTCAAGTGAAACCAAATAATAGGTCTGTTAGACTAACGAAGAAGATATAGTCTTGTCGTGAGGACAGAATGTGCCAAGTGTTCAGACACAGATTACAAACGAGGTCAACTGTTCAGCGTGTAAAAGTTTTATTAGTAGGTCCAATTGGATAGTGAAAGGCGATAAGTAAAATTATTGGTACTTTACATTATAGATAAGGGCGGGCATGTTATTACTGTGTATATAGAAAGTAGGCAGATTTCTTTTTCAGTACAAGCACATACATAGCTTTCGTAAGAGGTTGCAGTTCCAACAGCAGAATTGTGCCGGCACGTCCGGAGATACCTCTCACTCACATGACGCCACCGTGAAGTGAAAGCTTTGCTGTCACGTTTCGTTTGTGAGGAACCGGTGGTCCATTGGAGGGGAGGAAAGAGAGCAGCAAATCTGCACGTCTTTGGGTGTCGGTAGACGTTTTACGTGGTGCTCGTGGTTCGATGGCCTCGACATGTGGACGGAGGCGGACACGACCTAACCAAATACGGTTTCGTTTTAGTTACTGAAACCTGCAAAAGGAAGTAAAAGCAAACCCTCACCTGTATGATGAGTGGCCGGTACGCCGTGGAACTGTCGTCGCTGACGTGCGAGGGGAAGGCGCTCAGGTCGAAGTCGACGACGGCGCACTTGGACGAGTTGCAGTAGCTGGACACCTGCGGCGCACACACACATGCAGTTTTCATCGATACAAGATATCTTTTGCCGTGCGTCCAGTCTATCTCAAGCGCGCCGTTTATTTTTTCTGGGTTTGAAGGTAATCTCCAGATATTAGCGCGAAATTTCGTAGTGGTTTTTGCTTGAAAGGGTAACAAATATATAAGTTTTATATTTGCAATATTTATAGGATAGCCAGCAAGCATATGCATATTGTGATATTGATAGAGTTTTGGAGTATTATATTGAGACGCCTTTGCCCAACAATGAGACACATGGGCTTAACATTATAATAATAATTGTAAGCTCAGTGAGCTCCAATCCAATAGAGACAGATCTCTATCCACGCATAGTCGTGTTAGAGAGAGGAGTAAAAGCATATATTGGTGAGCTCGGCCGCTCATGCTTCCTTTCATTTAGCTGAATACGTTTTAAAATTTTCATTCCAACCGATGCCTGTTGTAAAATGTAATCTATGGTTCAGTAGCTGTTTGTGCGAGATGAAAGTCCTGTAAGTTATGAGTCATTTCGTGTCATGTCGAAACTCAGATATTTAGAGCGATATCATGTGCTAAGTGCCCAAACAACACCTGCACCACTATATTATGATATCATGTGCTAAGTGCCCAAACAACACCTGCACCACTATATTATGATATCATGTGCTAAGTGCCCAAACAACACCTGCACCACTATATTGTGATATACCACATGCACGTCGTGTTCGTATGGAGATGTGTCGCAAGTGTTTATTAAATTACTTATTTTCTATACAATCCTTTAACCAATAATATTAATAATAAAGAGAGTTCATTTGTTACGCTTTCACGCCTAGACTGCAGAATAATATTAAATATTTTAAAGCAAAGTCCCCAAATTTGAGCTGTCTGTACGTATGTGACGTGGGTCACTTTTTTTGTTCACACATTGTGGAAATCTACAGAATAAGTTTCGATGCAATTTTCACCCGATGGATACAGCGTATTACAGTTTTAGTGTATATTTTTGAAACTTTACCATTCGGCCCCTGCTCTTAAAGGGCGAAGCCGGGGCGGATCACTAGTATTTTCATAAATTTCGGTATAGTAAGAGATACGACTCCAACATAGTATATCTAAGAGCCGAGTGAGGTGTCCGTATCCAAACATTTTTTATCGGACCTGAATTTATGGTGTGTTAGCGACGAGAAGCCCAATACAGCTTCATCGGATTGCTATTAGTGCTCGTCTGGCGACGAGACTAGCTTTGGGGTCGAAAGTGACGAAGTCAATGAATAATGATTATAATAACTAATGTAACTATTATTATCACGGCCAGAGAGACCGCGGGTATCCTCATCCCCCGATTCCGACGTCGAGCGCAGCTCGCCTACGGTAGCTAAACTGGGCTCGACGGTGACGTCATAGGAGACGATCATGACTGGGGGCCCCGCACCCCCCCCCCTGCGCCCTCAGACGGGTGGAAGCACTCGCGCGCGGTTATCTTGGAATACCCAACCGTACCACGGTAGTAACTGAGATCGCTAATCTTGTTAAAACCCAAAGAGTAAAAACGAAAACTCTGCAGTCCGTCCCCAGTCCGTATCACAAGAACACTAACAAATAAACAGCTAAATTATCACATATGATGTGTTCCTGTACACATGTAAATTATAATTGGGTACATCACTGAGAAAAACGATCACAAAGTAATGTGTAGTTGATGAAACATAACTGACAACTTTTGTGTAAGTTGCAATACTTACACCTGCCGATGCTACGGACCACTGCGGACCGGAAGCTACTTGAATAAGTATTCTATACGACATTAAGAGATTGTTTTTGATCAGGGACAAACGGACAACCAGAGTATATTAGTGACAACCGACACCCATTAACACCCGATTATCGCCATGTGTTGTCCACCTGAAGGATGACTCTCAGCTGCATTGCGTCAACCCAATCACCCAATATTTAATTCTATTAATATACTAGCAGCTATCGCCACTGGTAGACCCCTCGCCACCCTACCTCCAGTCCACATGTTTAGTCACCCATCCGTGGACATATCCTCTCCTCCTAATCCAATTAATATTATAAATGTGAAAATTTGTATGATCACTCTTCTTTCACGCAAAAACTACTTAACTGACTAGATGACATCTGGCACAGTTATAGATTAGAATATGCCGTAATATTTGTAATATTTTTATCCCGAGGAAAGTTCCCTTGGGACATATGTTGTGCGGGTGACGGCGCGAGGCCGCAGGGTCCTCCGTGCAGCGACAGTAACTGTACATACCACCGCCAACGAGTGCGGCTTCAAGCCGAGGTTGTACACGAGCACGGTGTAGGGCAGCTGCGTGGCCGCTCGGACAAAGGCGACGGCTCTGGCGTGCTGATCGGCGCGCGCGTGCGTCACCAACACCGGGACGGTGGTGTTGTGCCAGCCCTGCACGCGGCCCTCGAGCCCCACCAGCCGCAGGTAGCGCTCCTCGTCCACCAGGTGGCGCTCCTCCACATCGCGAAGCTGCTCCTGGGGGAGAACCTGCTTTGTTGTGACTATTTATAATTACGAGCTATGATTCACATAAATGTATATTGCCCAACAAGGCAGGCCCAGTGACTGCTATTGTATCCAGTTGCTAGTCTTTCATATTGAACAATGATTGCAATGTAATTCCATGTTAAAAAATTTACATATAAAGAAAAAATTGCATTTCTTTTAGGTTTTGCCAAGGGTTTGTAGTAGAAAATGCATGAAATTAAGTTTTCGATAGTTGACATATTTTGGCTACCGTATACATATTTTCATCGAAACTACTTCTAGCATTTGAAAGTGCACAGTTAGATGTTATAAATGTTTTGGATGACATTTTCCAAAATTTAATATGTGATTGTAAAAATGTAACATTAATAATGCTATTTTACATTAAACATTATTAATAACTCTAATACTTTAGGAATTTACACAAAATCCCTTTATAATATCTTAAATTTTTCTTAATTATTTTTTTATTTAATCATTTTCCATTATGAATAAGTGAGTGAGCATGTGCAACCAACAGACTGAGACTTGCCGGGACAGGTCTGCAGGCTTAGCCTCTGTGTTTGTGGTATTTATTTTATTTCCACACATACCTCATAGATTAATTTCCCACTTCACTTAAACACTATTTTTTAATTGCTGCCTAAAATTAGATTTTATACATAACAAGCTTTATAGCTTTATCACAGTCACTTAAAAAGCATCCGAGTTGCTTGTTATAGGTACTATTTATATTGTTCATAATCTAGTTATGTCCTTCATGCGAACAGCATTCTCTTTCATCTACGGATGGCAGTGGTTTTGCGCTCATGTCATGGCGTATTTGCCTCTTATCAAATAAAAAAACATATAAATCTTCTTCAAGTATTTTAAATTATTTCTTTTTCAATTTCTTAAGCAATTTATCATCATTGTCTTAACAACAAAAACAGTAAAAAATACAATAAATGCCCCTTTTACTACATACTCAATTAAGAAGACTTTCAGAAGTATCTACACAAATAAACTGGAAGAAATATGAAATGGACATAGATTTATATAATCTTTTTTTTTATACTAGGGGACAAACGAGAAAACGGAGCCGTCCAATAACAACCGACGGCCATGAACATCATCGTCCACCTTTCCACCTCTTCACTTCACCCCCCCCCCCTCCCCAAGAGGATACCACGTACTCACAAAACGCACGAAGCATAGATGTCACTTTACGGCAGTATCAAGTGAGCGAGAGGTACCTCCCCGGTCGTGCCGGCCCAATTCCGCTGCTATGCAGCATGACACGACCTCATACTGATCTCAATAATAGTTTCTTTTACATATAAAATAAGAATTAATAAATAAAATAATTACCTGAAAATCTTTTATATGTTGATGAGTTTGTGTGACAATAGTTTGGAAGGACTGGGGTGGCTGCGAGTGAAAGATTATGAGGAAAATACTTATAGCAAAAACTGTCGTCGAAAATAACAGAAAGCTTTTAGTTTTCATTTTTGTCACATAATTAATATAATTCCTGTGCTTTCATTCTTAAAGATCTGTTCATTTAAGTGTAGGGTATTAGCCTTGTAATGTTTTTATAGTGATCCATTCGAAAAATAATACAAATCAATAGTAGTGACAACAGTTACACACCCAAAATATTGTATTTAGAAAATTGATGACGAGTTTATATTTTAATATATATTGTTTTATAGAAACTTGTAAAACATCACATAACAAAAATCTACAAAATCTTAACTAAACACAACCACTTCAGATAAGATATACATTTCAAATTTCAAAAGAAATGTTCAAGAAGCAAAAATTGACCATTGGCATTTGACAGCGTTAGTTGTTGTTTATTTGACAGATGAATGACATAACAATTGCCTTTTTTTATTTCCCATTGCGGGAAAGCTTACTAGAGAGGGTTGATGATAGCACGTGTTTGTGATTGATCTTCGAAATTTGTCGATTCTTTGTGTTTACAATTGTTTTGTTTGAGTGTTTTGTGTAGCTTTTTGTGTATTTGTGTGTGAAAGGTAAGTATCTATCCTGTTAAAGATTACTGAAGACGAACATGTCGATTCCTCTCAAGCCTCCTGATCCTGCCACTGTGGCCTCCTCCGGGACTGGTCACTTGGGCTGTCGCCGGGGTAGGTTATGGAACATACATCCCAAAGTACCAAACGGTCACGTGCCATGATGAGGTTCAAGCTCCTCTGCCTAAAAGGATTGTGCCCTCATCTGCATCTGTACAACAGGTATAAAAAAAAACCAAAGTTTATTAGAGTCCTAGAAGTATACAGAAGCAGATATAGGACCGTTTATTGTGCATGTTTCCAACTCAGAAGACCATCCTATCCCGGTGCATTCATAAAACCTATTAAATTCGGTCAAGTTATGACAAACTCTCGAGTTCAGTGTATTAAAAAGGACGGAATAGCTGAGGTTGGTAGAAATAGGATTAGTGTAGAATTTTCGTCACCAAAAGCTGCCAATGAGTTTCTCTCTAATCCTGTTTTACTTTCAAACAAGTTCACGGCCACTGTTCCCACTTACAATGTCACTCGTATGGGTGTAGTTCGAAATGTCCCCACAGAGATGTCCATGGACGAATTTATTAGTAATACTAATGTCCCAGATGGTTGCGGATATATTCTAAAGGCTAGACGTCTTAACCGAAAGTCCACAATTGATGGTAATACTGTTTGGATCCCAACTGGCTCAGTTGTGTTGACATTTAATGATCAGGTTCTTCCATCCAGAGTTTTCTGTCTATACACTGTCCTACCAGTAGAACTGTACCAATTCCCCACAATGCAGTGCCTCAGCTGCTGTCGTTTTGGTCATGTAGCTGACAGATGCCGATCAAAGCCAAAGTGCTTCAAATGTGCCAAAAAACATACAGGTAGATCGTGTAATGTCACTTCACTTAAAGCCAAGTGTTCAAGCTGTGAAGGTTCACATTTCTCCATATATAAGAGTTGTCCTGAACATAACAGACAGAAAACTATTAAATCTGCCATGGCCCAAGAAAATATTTCATATATAAAACCTGCATCATGTTTCTCTGCAATAAACCGAGCATATTCAGATGTTGCTCGTACTATTTTCACCCCCCAGCCAGATCCCAAGTACCCTTGACCTTAGATCACTTAGAGCCTTCCCAACCTTCCCAATCTTATCGCCGTACAATAATTTCTTCTCCTAAACCTCGAAAAGCAGCTTCCTCTCATGGATACGACCGTAGAGCTCGTGATGCCATCATAGCTCAACGAGATCCCCCATCTTCTGGCAATGGGACTGCCCTTCATAGGACAAAGGAGTCTGGGGACAACCTTATGCTTAACCTTATTGATTTACTTATTAATATGCTTTCAAAAATGAACGATTTCCCTTTACCCGACCACGTTGCCAATAAAATTAGCCACCTCATGTTAGTCATCCAAGTTCCCACTAATTCAATGGAATTCACAAAGTATTCGTCCTAAAGTTCATGAAATTTTTAATTTATATAATCTGCATAAAGCACTTGTATTTGCTGTTTCGAGACATGGCTGCTTCCCAACTCCCAGTTTCGGTTAAAGGGCTTTACATGTCTCCGAGATGACAGAGCTGATGGTTATGCAGGTGTGGCTCTGATCATAAGATCAGGCCTTCCTTTTTCACGTTTGTCTCTTCCAGAAATCCCTTCTGGTATTAATGCTGTTGCTGCCTTAATTCAGGATGTCTCTGTACTCCTGATATATATTCCAAATCCCTCTGTAGTCCAATCTAGTGATTTAGTTCCTCTTTTCTCTTCCCTATCTGGTAAGTTCCTAATTTTAGGGGATTTTAACTGCCACCACCTTATGTGGGGTAGTGTACATTATGACTCCTTTGGTTGTGATTTGGTGGATATTATTGACAGGCTAAATATATGTCTATTAAATGATGGTAGTCCTACTCGTAGGACCCGCCCTGATCAGATCCTAGTGCAGTAGACTTATCCTTCTGCTCCCCAAATCTTAGCTCACTTTTAAATTGTAGAGTTTTACATTATTCGATTGGTAGTGATTCCTTCCTTCCTATCCTTATTACCAATCCTTCCATTTCTTTCAATACTTTCAATAAAACTCCTTTTTTAAAATATCAACTCTCAAAAGCAAAATGGGATCTCTTTGCAACTGATTGTGATTCTAGTGTGAGTTCTTTGCCTATCATTAATATCGGAAATGTAGAGATCTTTTATGATAACTTCATTACATGTCTGTCGTCTTCAGCAGATAAAAACATCCCACTCAAAAAACATTCCCCATTTAAACCTTCTCCACCTTGGTGGGATGCGGAATGTAGTGCCATGGTTCACCAAATGAAAAAAGCTGAGGAAACATATTGTTTATTTATGACATTTCCTCGTCTTTAAAAGAATGTCAGCCATTTTGGCAAAAAAGTGGCAAAGTGTCTTTTTTAAAAAAAGAAGAGATTATATTCTATTAGCCCACGTACCCCTGTAGTTTTAGTATGGAGACAAATTAAACGATTTCGCCGTGCCTTTTTAGTAAGGGATTTACCAAGCAATGCCCCAAATCTTTGGTATGAAGGCTTCGGAGATAAATTAGCTCCACCAAGTGTCCCCATCAGGATTCTCTATCAACCCATCCACTGTCCCGAAGTACTGCATGTAACAGATTTGAGGATCCATTTTCAATGTCAGAACTTCTTTCCGCGTTGGATATCCTTAGAAATACTTCTCCTGGTCTGGATGGCATTCATTATGTCTTTATTACAAAATCTGGCTCTGCTTCAAAATCATTCTTTCTAAATCTCCTGATTATTTTTTTTTCAATTGGGTCATGTTCCTCCTTCATGGAAAAACCAGTTAGTACTTCCTATACTCAAGTCCAATCAAGATCCAAATTTAGATACTTATTACCGCCCCATTGCCCTTTCCTCTTGCCTATTTAAAATTATGGAACACATGATTAAAGCCCGCCTTGAATGGTTCGTAGAAAGTAATGACTTGCTGGCTAAATCCGAATTTGGGTCCAGAAAATGTTTGAGTACTAGTGATAGCCATCCTTTCCGCTGACATCCGCATAGCATTTTCTAAGAACGAATTACTCATTGGTGTGTTCTTAGATATAGAAGCTGCATATGATAACGTGGTTCTTCCTTTGCTCAGAAACAAATTATTTAAGCTGAACATCCCAGAGAAACTGTGTAATTTTATCTGCAGCTCACTCATGGACAGAACAATAGAGATCCGTTATGGAGGTCTTTCGTCTTTGAGACGTGTACGGAAAGGTCTTCCTCAAGGCTCAGTCCTCAGCCCCTTATATAACATTTACACTTCGGATCTTGAGCAGTCAGTTACTCCCTTTTGCAACATTCTACAGTATGCCGATGACGTCGTCATATATTCATCATCTTCAAACATTGGCATTCTTCAAAATAACATAAATCAAGCTTTATTTTAACTAGAACAGTGGCTTACATCTCATGGTATGTCGCTTTCTCCTACTAAAAGCTCGGTAGTAATATTTACGAGAAGAAGAATTATCCCTCATATTGACATAGTGTTCCAGGCCATCCAATTTCAATCAGAAATAAGGTGAAATTCTTAGGAATTATTTTCGACTCTAAATTGTCTGGCACTCCAGACATCAATCACATTGTCCAAAAGTGCCAATCCAATATTAATATTATGCCTTTCGGGTGTATGGTGGGGGACACATCCATTATTTCAAAAATTACTTTGCAATGCCATTGTCCGAGGCGTAATTGATTATGGTTGTTTTCTCTTGGAACCATGTAGCAAGGTTTCTCTAGGAAAATTAGATAAAACTCAATATCAATGCTTACGCATAATACTAGGAGCCATGAAATCTTCCCCTACGAATGCTCTCCAGGTAGAAGCCCTCGACTCTCCATTGTTTTTACGCAGACAATTTTTATCAGATAGATATATATTTACAATTTCTGCTCGTTCTGATCACCCTCTTCTACCAAAACTTCAATTTTTTTTAGTTTTATTAAGAGTTTTCAAAAATTAACTAATCTTCCGAACCCTTATTTCTCATGTCCTCGTTTTCCAATTTTTCACACGGCATATGACGTTTTGTTGTATCGTCCTCGGATTCTATTAAATTTTGGTGTGTCCAAAATTGATTCAGGTTCCAATTCAATTTTTAATGGTATTATAGAGAAGGATTGGAGTGATTGGCTTCCTATATACACAGATGCCTCCAAACTTTCACTTGAAGGCCATGTGGGTTCGGCATTTTGGATCCCCAAATATAATACTCTCCTCTGTTTTAAATGTCCTAAGTCATCATCTGTTTTCACTGGTGAGTCCATAGCTATTCTAGAGGCAGTTAAATTTGTAGAATGTCACCACCTAAACAGAACTATAATTTTCACTGACTCATTGAGTACTCTCCAAGCCATCGGGTCAAACCAGTTTGTTTCTAATTCTAAATTTCCTCTTATTTTAGAATTAAAAGAAATTCTGTACAAATGTTTTTCTAGTAACACTGAGGTTGTACTAGCTTGGTTACCTAGTCATAATGGTATTCTCGGCAATGAAATTGTGGATCAATTTGCAAAAGACGCCGTATCAAATGGCTGCCTAGATCATAATGTAAGTTATTTTCATGATCTCTTGAGCTATCCAAAACTAGATCTTGTTAAGCAGTGTGTTTGCATTTGGTCTAATATTAGCAGGGTTAAAGGCCGCTATTTTTATGATATCCAACCTCATATTCCTTCTAAACCTTGGTTTCCTCGTTTCCGACTCACAGATAAACAAACAACGTCGGTTATGTGCAGGTTGCGTATAGGCCACTTGTGTACTCTCCTACATTTAAACAGATTAGGAATTATACAATCTCCTTTGTGTGACTGTGGACTTGAGGAGGGTTCCACAGACCATATCCTTTTCAATTGCCCAATCCGCAGAGTTTCTTTGTACACCATCCTTCCTAGGAACATTCCTAAGCCTATTAACACTAAAACCTTGCTATATAGGTCTTCTAATAACTATAAGCTTTTATCCCTTCTCTGTCATTATATCCGCTCAAACAACATTAAATTGGAAATTGTCTCTTTTTTAGTGTTTTTTTGTGTATGTTTGTGTGTGTCCTGTAACGTTTTCGTTTGTCTTTTTTAGATTATCTACATTCAAACAAGATATTATAATATCATCACTTTGGCATAAATTTGAAACCGATCAATCTTGAAAATCAGTGCTCTTGTCAACTTGGACATTGGCAGCAATGGCTGTTAACCTATGACGGCCGATTGCCATTTCTAACAAAAGAGAAGGGAGAGAAGAATTTCTCATTGCGAATCTTGCTCTATCTTGATCTATCTTGTCTCTTGTTATATTGTCGTCTAACACGTTTCTTGTATAAGCAGAAATACCTTGATTAATTATGCTTTGAATTAAATAATCTCAACAAAAACAGATACTCACACCAGCTACCTAATGGGGTAGGCAGAGAGAGCAGAATGCAATACATCATGATCCTTACATACCTGCCTTGTTGCCTCTTTGAAATAATATCATTTAAATCATTTATACTCACTAGATATATCAACAATATGAATCATATCATTACTTTTAAATGAAGAAGTAATGGTATGATTCTACGAAACCAAGATGCGTAGTAGCATATTACGTGACAAATATATAATACGGATTAATAGGTGACCAGACACAAATGTAATGCGATGTAATATGTTCACAAGATAATATAGATAGAGAATGGAAGCCAGCCTAAAACTCAGCCGATCCAGTCGAGAGAGAGCTAATGTATTTCACTCTGACTCCCATTTACTTCCGATTCTCATTTCACAATGCGCAAGTGCGATTGTATATATTGACATATACTATAGTACTGATTATATATCTTCTGTCTCCATCCACCAAGAGAGTAAACCGCCGTCATATAGCTGAAGATATAAGTTAGTGAAGATAGATAGTGAGAGTAAATATTTTTTTTATAATATCACTGTAGAGGCAAAAGTGACCTGCGAACACACTTAATAATACAGATATATAAAAGAAGCCAGCAAGTGTGGTTCCCTCTCTCCCTTCTTTCATTTATTTTTCTCTGAGCAATGTGCGTACGAGATTAAGCAGACACAGATAGTAATGCGTTCTCATCTTCTTTCTCTATTAGCGAGGACGACCACGCACCTTAGATCATTAGATAAGGGCGAGTGGGTACTAGCCGCCGTTATAACTGTCTATATATGTTATCTCTTCGCTATCTATATTACCTCACACCTATAGCCCACAGGTTGGCATTGACGAAGTGTCTATATTTTTTGTGGCAAAATGCAAATTGTAGAAAACATTAAGCAAGCAATAAAAAACATATTGTTTTTGTCGCCTCGGTCGGCCGTCTGGAGATTAGACTTAGTAAAATTTAATTGGAGAAAATAATAAATCTTTCTGACATTCCTCTTTACATTTTCTCGGTGCTACTTAACAATCCATTAATTAATTTTAAAATGTCTAGTGTATCAAAAAGAAAAAAAGAGGGATCACGAGGGAAAATGAAGGTATGAAAAAAGGTCAGGTAGGAGTTTTCGTAGGCAGAACAACGTATCTACTATCGTCTTTTTTTGTTGAAACAAGTTCTTATTACTAAATAATTAACAGTAATAAATTGCTAAATTGTTAGATGATTTCATATCATCTAATAATAACAAAACACACATGCCACGACAACTTGGGAAGACTCATTAACAGTTTAACAGGTGGTTCTTACTAAGGACAATACGAATGCTTGATTAAATATTAAATTTAATAGGAGGAACAAATTATTTAATAAAGGTATCAATTTTTTTCTATAGGACGAAATGTGATATAAATCTATATTTATTTATGCCATGATAAATGAATCGGGTTAAAGGGCTAAAAGACATACAATCTGTCTTGACCAAAAAATCCAGAATACTAGAATGTTTGTTCATATGATGCGATTTCTTACCTCCTTGATTAATAAAATAGCTAACATACAAAATTCTAAGTGTTATATGATATGGCATGGTAAGTAAAAAGCAGAGATATTTTAACTTATTTTTGTAAATTTTGACCTTCTGACCATAAAGATAAATGTGTGTGTGTGAATAATAGAAAAAACTTATGTATGAGACCTTAGGCCTTAGAATTATAGATTGGTATTTTGATCACTTTTCGAAGGTCTGCTTTTGCTATGTAATAAATAGAATTGACAACAAGAAAAAGATGTACATAATGCCATCTCCCACATGTATGTATTTTTTTATGTGCATAGAAATAATAATTAAAAAGAGAGAAAACTATTTAATTATCTTTTCAAATAATTAATTAGTTTTAGAGAAATTAAACTTATAATTATGTAACTGTAGTTGACGTCACGCATTTAGGAAAATGAAGTGTTGGTCGACAGTTCTCCAGGTGGGAAGAAAATCTCCATGCACTAGCCAGTCCAGGATAGATGCGAGTAGCGGAAATTGGTCATCTTGGCGATCATTGAGAGAGGCCTATGTCCAGCAGTGGACCGATAAGGGCTGATGATGATGATGATGTATGTGTGTGTATGGTAAAAGTGTAGGTGGAGAAGCTATAAAGAAAAATTCATGATAAAAATGACATTTGTTTGTTAAACTTACTTAATTTTTACACAGACAATGGGTGACCACAAGGAGTTCTTAAAACGCATCACGAAGACTTTGTATTATGGACAACTACCAGCTTTACCATGCTTGAGTCTCCCAGTCACTGGTTTGTTTAACTGTTAGAAATCATAAACAAACTAATATTCTATGAACATTCTCAAACGTAACAAAATTAAATCATTGAAAACAATAATTGATAGTGTTATTAATAGTTATTTGAAGCTACTGAATGAATAGTTATCATTTTATTCACAACATTTGAACATTTAACATTCAATTAAATGTGTGACGACCGGCTGGCACAGTGGTAACATAGCTCAAGTAAGTGTATGCGGCACCAGATGTAGGCATTTTGAATCCCTCCCAGGTTATGGAGCTATATCTATGTATAATATGTATTAATATTTAATAAAAAAATTAAATATATAATGTTTCTTAAATTTATAAATACCATTAAATATTTCCATTGTCTAATACCTGTAACACAATCCTTAAGATACTTTTGAGAGGGCTAGACTAACCTAGTGTATTAAGTCCACAGATTATTATTATTATTATTATTTGAAACATTTGTATAGGATAGCTATAATTATACAGTAAAAGCTGTACCTTTGTTAAGACCTGACCTGAAAAAAAAGGGTATTCTAAACAAAGAATAAACTATTTTAAATTTTTGCTCAAGTGGATAGATGATATAAAATTTTTTTTTTGCTCGCAATCTTCCTTTTATTCATTGAATGCTAGGCCATAGGTTTCCTTATTTCAGTTGTTTATATTAATGAATGTTTGATTGTGTTGTAATATATCATGAGGGTATGTTCAGAGATAGCCTGCGAGGTGTGGTCTGCGGCGCAGCGAGGGCGGTCTCTGCGGCGGTTGCGCGCGGATGCAGCGGCGGCGGCTGCACGCGCGGCGTGCGTGTCGCCGTGCGCGCTTGTGCTGGCACTGCTGTATGTGGAGCGGCTGCAGCGTTGCAATCCTGACTATCTGTCCGCTGCTGACCCGCATGAACTGTTTCTTGTGTCCTTGGTATATATAATTTTGTTTTTAGGATTGTAGATTAAGAGATTTTATGACTATTAATATGTTATGTACTGAAATATATTTTGTTCGATCTATGCTCTCAATGTTGGTTGACAATATATCACATTAGGAGACAATCACTGCACAGAACTGAATTCCCATTTGGAATGTATCCCCACAGATGGTAAGCAACAAGTTCCTACAAGACGATGGTGAGGATGATGAAGTGATTTGCTCTGAGTGGGCCAGCTCTGGAGGCCTGCAGCTGCATCAGCTCAAAAAACTAGAACTCGACTTCCTTAACGCTATTGTGAGTCTATCTATGTATTTATTTATTTATTTCTCTAAGTTCTGTTTTTTTGTGTAGATATGAGTTACCCATAGCTCAAGGTATCTTTCTGTTTCTTGCTGTCTCCATTCAGAATATTAAATAAAAGGTAAATATTTCCAAGATTTATGTAAACTATCTTAGTCTATACTCTATCCAATGGTTGGGAAGGAGCTAACATCTAGACATGTTACATGTTGTGTTACACTACTCATGGTGTCATGTTGTTATAAACCTGTGCCATAATTTATTGCATAATGTTTACCGTACTCAATCATTGTTACAATCCACATGTGCTTAATAGAGGGAGAAGAGTCGGGAAGGTGGAAAAAACATAACTTATTGTATATAACCAAATTCCAAACCCAGATTGTATTTATGACAGATAATCTGTAGTTTTTGCAAGACTATAGTAACATAATATGATCATTGATTTGCTTACTCAGACTAAACCGTTAATTAAAATAAAAATTATAACAAAACTAAACTATAACAAAACTGTTACCCAAAATTTCATGTTTTATCTTGATGTAAAAGCCATGTTATTGTAAAGTTTCATTTAAATTCACAGGAGTTTCTCCGTGAAAAGAGTAACAAATTTCTTTTCATACTTACAAATTTTTGCGTGTATAATATAACAATACTATCTGTGGACTTATCACACCACGGTAGCCCAGCCCTGAACTAAGTACCGTAAGGACTTCTGTTACAGGTACTAGACAAGGGACAATATATTTAAGATTTTTATTATAGAAATACATATAATACACATATAAACATGGCCTAGGCGGGATTGAAACCCGCGACCTCTAGCGTAACACGCGGACCAACCGCTACGTTACCAACTGAGCCAGCCGCTCGTCAAGTTTTAATTAGTATTGTATTATTCATAAAGCAAATAATTTAGTTACAATAAATTAAATTTATTTGCAACATGTGATAAACATGTATTCGTAATTCACTTATCCCACACATTTTTAATGTTGGCCTAACAATTCTTGAAATCTGTGTAGACTTTCTTAATCTTATTCTTCAGGTGGCTCCCTTATCAGATTTGCCAATGTCATAGTTTCTGTTTAAACTTAGCTTCATTTGCTGTATTATAGGAGTACAAGTTCGGTTCCAATTGTCGAGGAAGTTAACCCTGAAAGGAGAGATAAATTGCTATAATATATGATAAAACAACTAGTTACATATTATAATAAACGTATAGTAAACTAACAAAATATATATACATACATGCAGAACTTCTTTATAAAATAAACTTTAGTTTTATATTATTTATAATCTAATATTGTCAATTTTGACAAAATCACAAAGACAGTTAACAAGAGAAAATACAAATGTTAGTATTGATTTCAGATTAAGAAGAATGTCATATAGAGAAATCTGCAATTTAGGACATGAGAAAAGTATATACTCGGGGGAACCTTCGTCCAGACCACATTCACAAATTGAAGAATCTTTTACTTTAGTTTTTCCCAAAAAAAAAACGGGTGTGCACATGTGTCAGAGTCTCAATCGGCATATTGTTGATGTTACAACTTTACTTGCACCGCGATATATAAAAAACCAAGGTGTAACTAATACAGATTCCTGAATGCTCGTATAGCTAATACAATCAATCCTTTAATACAAAAAGTACTAGACCATTGTTCAGCCCAATCCGAGAACATATGATTTTTTGGAAGAGATAAGAGGTCATAACAGTAAGCCTTGTATTGGCTCATGATTCCAGATGTACCCAGACTTTAATCCCAGAGTGGCCAGGAATCCATACTAGTTTGACATCTATCCTCTTTGAAATTTATATTGATTGGAAATAATTACTTGAAGCGAACACTTTGAATCGGAGAATATGACGTAATTCTGTAAATTATGTGATTCAACATCATAATCATCAATCTTCATAAATAGCCAGAAGTTCACTAGTGAAAACAGACGACAGTGTGGGTAATTTAAATTTTTTCTATAACATTGAATCATGGTATCCAAACTGCCGATCCAGCGCATTCTTCTTGGGATAGTTTTTGAGACATCGGTAACCTTGTGTATCCAATAATTTGAAGAAGAGGTAAGTTGATGGAGGTTCTATAATCTTAGAATAAGAGGATAGAAAGAATACTGAAAGGCTTTAAAAAGAAAACGATCCGAAAGGTATTATTGCCTGCGGAACATAAGAGGGTGTTTCGCACATTCGGTTTGAAGAGCATTAATAGGAGAAGACTTCATGGCTCAAGAACTATTCGCAGCGATTTGGACTGGATCTTGTCAAACAGTTTTAAGCTTGTTTTATTACAGGACTGAAGTAACAAGGAACCATAATCCAAATAACTACGGATAAGAGCATTATATAAGCTTTTGGGTGAATGGATGCGATCCCCACCACACACCAGATAACGAGCGTACGATATTATTGTTCTTTCGCATTTTTTTAACCGTTGAGTTCATTTGTTCTGACCCTGACATTTTCGAATCCAGAACTACACCCAAAAACTTTACACAATTTTTCACAGGAAAAACCTGATTGCTGAAGGAGATGGAAATGGAAGGAACAGATCTAGAACGAGAGAAAACATCTGCGCTACTTTTCTGAATAGATACTGTCAGACCTTGTCCATCCAGCCAGTCACCTAAATATGAAACAGCGGAGTTCAAACGAACTACAGAATATTCGACAGTATCAGAGGTAGTATACAGAGCTAAGTCATCCGCGTATTTGAGGACATTACAGAAACCAAGAACAGAAAGATCTAAATCATAGGTATATATATTATAAAGAAGAGGACTAAGGTCTGACCTTTGAGGCAGTCCCCATCTCCATTCTGGGAGAGAGATCTAAATTGGGTGTAGAAATAATAATAGAGCGACAAGAATGAATTAAAAATATAGTTTACTTGTCTTCACAGGGATACTCAGATGGATCATTTTTTGTCTGAGCTCTGGAAGAAGAACATTATCATACGCGGATGAAATATCTAAGAATACTCCTATGACAGTCTCACGCCTAGAGAATGAAGTATTAATATCCGTGACAGGAATTCCGAGACTTTCCATTATAGTAAGACTCTTGCGGAACCCAAATTGAGTAAGCGGTAAAATGCCACGGCTTTTTATTAACAGCCACTCCAGTCTGTTCTTAATAAGATGTTCTAATATCTTGGCCAGGGTAGACGAAAGGGCGCTTGAACGATAACTACGGGGATCAGAAGGATGTGCTTACCTGGTTTAAGCATAGGTAAAATAATATGGGTCTTCTACTCATCGCGAGGAATCCTATTTAAATAAATAGTGTTAATAAAATCTAAACATATTTTTTTGGTAGATGAGCGACTCCAAATATACGAGTATGGAATTCCATCTATTCCTGGTGAGGAGTCTTTAAGAGAATTTCGGACTAATTGGAATTTCTCCCAAGTGAAAGGAAAATCAAAATTATCTGAAAGATTGAGAAATAAAGAAGGAAGAAAATAAGCTTCCTCTAGAGAGGGAACATAGGAGGAGCTAGGTTAGCTGCGAAAGAATTAAATCAAGGTACAAGGGGTCATTAGAAATAGAGCTATTATAGGAAAAGGAACCGGAGAACTTTCTAATATTTTTCCAGACTATAGACGAAGGTGAAGAAGGTTATGACAAGCTTTCGCAAAAATTATGCCAGCTAAGTTTTCTTTTTGGAAAATAATTTAGCTGTTGCAGCAGCTACACTTTTATAATTTAAGAAATTTTCCAGGGTCATAGAGTAATTCTTTAAACATTCTGCTTGCTTCCTTTTTTTACATGCATCCGAGCACTCATAATCCCACCAGGGAGGTGACAGAATCTTAGTGCTCCTAACAGGAGGAGTCCTAGGAGTACAGACAGATTAGGCTATTTTTTAACTCATCATAGAGTGAGTGTACATTTAATCGGTGAAAAAAATTTGAATTTCAGCATCTGTGACCAATCTGCTTTTGATACTTTGTATCTTAGTCTAGTCTAGGAGGATTAGGAGTGGAGATGGGAGCAGAGTGAAGTGAAGTGGGGAAACACGACGAGTAGGAGAATCACCATTAATAATCACTATATTTAGATTATCAATAAGGTGAAGAATTTATGAAGAAATTTGAGCAGGAGTTGTGCGACGAGGCGAAAATACTGTTTGTCGGTAAGATGTAGTAGCGGCAGACAGAGTTTCTGGTCTGTTTGGGGAAGGGATAAAGGAAGATGGGGCGCATCTGGCAACATAAGCAAGGAACGTTTCACTTGCGGAAATCTGGCAGAGGCGTCTAAATATGACACAGATTCCTGAGACATAACCAATTTAATTGCTTTTTGACGAGAATGTTCTGGACATGACGAATCATTCGCTGTGGAGAAACAACAGAACAGAAGAGACAGGAGGGAAGTTGGCTACATGTTTCACCATCTTGCATCTGTCCACACTTAAAACATCTTGGTTTCGATCTACACTGAGATTCGATGTGCCCAAATCTGCAGCAAAGATTGCATTGAATAGTTGGTATCACATAACTTTCTACAGGTAAAGAGTTAAAAATAGGTAGACATTCTTGGGAAATTTTTGTCCTGCAAAAATCAAAGCAACCGATTGAGCAGAAATCCGGACTGATAAATTATCATTGAAAGTCTCCCTACTCAATCGACGTGCCTTTATTACTGTGCCAAATCCTTCCCGTACAACCATTTGTGTGCCAACATCTTCCATGGATCACTCAGTAGGAATGGTTCGCACCACTCCCATTCGGGCCACACTGTACATGGGAATACTTGCTAAAAAATCCACCTGCAGACAAACTTGGGAGGTCAACAAAAGAGTTGGCGTCATTGGCAGTTCTGAGCTCAATTGTCAATCGATTTCTGTCTATACGTTTTATCCCGTCTAATTTTATTATAAATGTTGTTTTTGAATAGAAAATTGTCAAATTGTATGGAGCTACACCCGAGCTAGGCTCAAGTTTCTATTCTCCTTATCAAAATTAGGATTAGTGTACGTTAGTTGGATTGATGGAGAAATATTATTCTGGTATGTAATTTTTTTTTTTTTTGATTAGGAGATGGATTATAATCTGAATTTGGCCGCTTGCGACTATTTTTATAATCTACATCTATTTGAGAAACAGAAACAGGGGAGATACACCCTCCACTAGGAGCCGGCGGATCGGCATCCATAATTATGACTAACTAAAATTAACAAAAAAGACTTACACAAAAACAACAAACACGACGCTTCTACCCACAATAATATAATACAATAGCCAATTTAAATAAAACAAATTATTTCAAGATTGAAAAAGAATAGAAAAAAATTGGCAGGTGTTAGAAACTCTTGCGGTTCTCACTCAACCCGAAAGCGTATAGACTTATAACAAGTGATGTCTAATGTCAAAATCCTTTTCAAATAGCAGTGATAGCGTGTCCAATTGACTGCAGGTTTTTATTTTAAAAATTATGTTAAGTATACATGATATTCATAATTTCGTCGTTATAAAGAAGATTTAAATTTCCAATAGTTATGGTCTACCCTAACTAGTATCAGGAACTTCCAATGTAGTAGTCTTACAAGTAAGATGATGTTACACTCTTACGATAATTTTACAATATCGTCTCTCGTGACTTCAGTATGCGCGTGTGTATGACGTAACTCTTGTTTGTTAATATTCTTAGTCCGTATTTTACACCTGTCAGCAAATCGGTGTTTATGTAAACTTCTTTATAAAACCTATATGATATATTTTATAATTTCTTTAACCTACCATAACAATTATATTATTTATATAATTTTCAAAATAAATATAAAAATTGAATCTAAAGCCTGTAGGATATCCTATATGTAAAATTCTCGTGTCACAATGTTAGTTCCTCCGAAGCGGCTTCACCGATTTTTACCAAATTTTATATGCATGCATATATTTTACATACCACTAAGTGATAAGGGCTGTTCACCCTTAACATACACATTACACTCGAAATTATTTAAAAATAATGTGTATGTCAAGACGATGTTTGCCGGGTAAGCTAGTAATACAACAAAACTACTTTTACGGATTTTATCACGGTTTATGTAAAGGTGGACAGTCCATCCGTGACCATAGTTGCTGTAAAGCTTCTAAAATGTCGAGCTAGATAAATATTCAAATAAACCGACTTATTATATTATAGAAAAATACTTGTTTCTTTTATATTATACTTGTTCTTTATATATTATACTTGTTTCAACGTTACTACCCTGTTCATCTTTAATTTTTCAGTTACGAAATGACCAGTGCGCCTTAAAATATGCGACATGGTTCTAGGTGCTATCTTCATTTCCCGAGATAAATTCTTTTGCTTTCGGACAGGGTTTCTTCAATTTTTTCCTTTTGACTGATTTGACCACCTTTTTTGTACGAACACTACGTGGACGGTCAGATCTTTCTCTGTCACAAACAGAGGAAGTCTCATTGTACCTTTTAATAGCCCGGTACACAAACAAATGTCAAAAGTAATACAAAGTGTATGGAGTTTTAGAAATTGTATTTGGCTTCATACCATTCTATTTTCTTTATCACCCCACGCCATTTTAATATCGCAAATTACAGTGTGTTAGCGCCAAAGTGGGAGAAACACAATAAACAATCGTATAAAAATGTGATTCTAAATTCAAATATAATACTTTTTTATTTTTAATTGTGACAGTATTTATGGCCAGGCTAAGTATATACAATACAATGTACTGTGCTTGTTCCAGGATTGGAATGTGTTCGTTAGTGCGCGTTCGTTTGCGGCGGGCCTGGCGCGGCTGGAGCGGCGCGTGGCGCTGCGGCAAGCACGCGCGCGCGGCTGGTTTACATACAGTGACCTACAGTGCGCTGCGCCCGCGCTTGCCGCCGCTGCGCGCGCTTGTGCAACCGCCGCTGCCGCACTGGTCGCCTCTGCACTACTGCTCGCACATCTGCCACCACATCAACCCGAACCTGCGCCGTCTGGCCTCGCCACTCCCGCCGAATCGACCACGCCTTCGGACCTCTCGACAACTACCGACATGCCGCCGAATCTTCTCGAGCTGCCGCCAAACCTCCACGAGCAGCCGCTGTACCTAGAGGATCTACCGCCAAACCTTCATGAGCCGCCGCCGAGCCTTCGCGACACGCGCTCACTGGACCGCACTTCGCTCACCTTTCTACCGACGCGCTTATACGAATTGTCAAATCTGCGTATCCAGACACACGTCAATTCGACGCACCACGATACTAGTGAACTGGACAGGTTTTCACCGCTGTGCTGCCGAGGCTGGCAACTGGAGCGAGACAACCGCACCCGGAGCGAGCACGCACCTCCTTCCTCGTGGTGGGCGGCGGAGTGGCTACAGAACAGTGCGCTGGCGGAGCCCCGAAAATGGCTCGGGTGGAGCCGCGAAGAGACCTGCGGGGGGCGGGGTCTGCGCGCTTGGCTGGGCGTGTACGCCGCCGCCATTTCCGACCGGTAGATGGGTGTATTTCTTTGTAAGTTATAATTCTTCAAGGCGTGTTAAAACAACGGAGTGCCAAATGTGTTATCAGCAATAATGTATAGTCCCCCATTACATTGAAAGCTACTGTGGTCCTAGTGCTGTTATTCTGTTGTGCACTTGTTCAAAGCCATGCCTGCCAGAATCTGACTCAGGTTTTCCACTTGTTAATATTGTTTACGCTCAACCTGAGTAAGCACTGCATTATAATTGCTTTTCAGTTTGTATTCAAAGGTTTCATAAACGCTCAACTTGTTGTCTGTTGTTCTTACATTTCCTCCACCATAAAACATGGTTGATGTGAATTGCCATGTCAAAAAATATTGCCTTCAAAGCAAATATTTATATCTTCAATTAGATTTCCAACCATTTTATTAGTTTATCTCACTTGTACGCTTATCTGACTATTATGAAGTGTCGTAGAAATCTTAATTTATTGCTCACAATATGATATGTAAAAACATACGTCACCAACAAATTCTTACTGGATAGCGACATATTCTGTAGCAGACGACCCCTCCATGTCGAACATCCCTTGTAACTGTTAACACAAATATCACTCCAGGTATTAAATTATTTATTAAAAGTAACAAATGGTAACATTTAAAAAAAAACGTGTATTTTTGTACGTCCTCTATAGTATGGTGCAATAAATTATATCTTGTTAACTGGTGTCTCATTTTCGTTGAATTATTTTAGCTTTTTCACATGGCGTAGACGCCACTGCTTACTTCCTAGCATCGAGGACCGAGTCACCACTGGCTTAGAAACAATCAGTGTGTTCTTAAACTGTCTATCTAGCACCTGCGACTAAATTAGTCAGAAGATAGGATTATGTTGAGTATACATAGAATAAAGGAGCAGCTCTTTCTTGAATCCAAGTGGACTGTAAGGAAATGCAATGAGCAGCCAGGGAAGCGCGGTACCCAAAGCATACGGCTAAATAACAATCTTACTCTTCAAGCACTATAATATCAAGTGTCACCAGCTACGTGCCCCGCGGTTTCACATGCGTAACATGTATCCATTTCTAAAAAAACTTTCTTCTTTTCGCAACACAGTGTAATTTTATGTGACTGCCTATTGTAGTTAGTCTAGAATAGATTGATGAGTGATGAGGAACCAGCCGCAAATATAAAAATATATTTAATAAACAGTGGAAATTGTAAAAAATATTTTTTATTCATAAAGAGTTATTCTAGGCTGTAATCTATATCAAATTTCGTCCAAATCGCGCGAAAGGATAACAAATATACATACAAACTCGAAAGTTTTTTTTTTATCATTTTGCTTGAAACATTTGTAATGTTAAAAGGATAGAATAAAACGCAATCCTTCCAGTCTGGGATTAAATCACCAACCTTGACATATATTCGCGGTTACTAAAATTACGTATTATACATATATTGATACGATTACGAAATTTTACAAAAATAAAAAAAGTTAAATAGTTGTTTTAATTACATAAAAAAAGAAACTCAAAGAAGTTGTTAAACATTTATACAGTTTACATAAGACATGTTCATTATACAACTTAAATGCATTTAACTTTCCATACATCATTTGCGCAGGTGTACTTATATTGAACATAGTTGTAGCAGTCAGCGCTCTACAACTTCAGCCGTGGACCCATGCTGACATGACACAAAAGGGTATGTTGTGTCTTTTTATACACTCTTGGATTGTTGACACGAGTGTTTCATAAAATATAAATTAACTTTGAAATAAAGTAGCCTCGTTCTCTTGTACAAAAGTGTTTCCCAAATGTCTTTAGTAGTGAATAGGTATAATAAACGCCGACGCTACTAAACGAGCAGCAGTATGGCAATACACGGAAGAAAATATATTCGTGCACAAGGGAACATATGAAAATGCGAATGTGTTAGTACTAATAGTGACAGTTTAGATGTGCGTACATCATGTTGGTCAGGTCAGGTATGAAGTTTATGACAACTTACAGACCATTGAACTTGTCACCGGCAGGTTTGTTAAGGCGAGGCGTACCTCTAATATATGCTATAGGCCCCGAGGGATCTGCGGAGCCCACTTTAATAAACTCTAATAGCTAAATTAAAAATACTATTATAGACCTATACTATTATAAATTCATTTAAATAGCTAAGGTTTAAGTGTAACAAAGATTGTAGGAATGTCCTTTAGAACAACATAGCACGATTTTTAAGTGAAACTTTTTTTACTGCGCCACACTCAGCCACTGCCTCTTGCGCTGCCAGCAGTAATTCCCTACATATACTTACAACAGCATGAGAATTATGATATTCATACACTGCCCTGCGCACTTTGGTTGTATGTAAACTTGTGTAAACAATTGCAGTGATTTGGAACGAAAATGTGTCAACGACTCATATTAGCTTCTTTCTGTCGAAGCTTATCATTCTGAAATTTCACTTCCACAGACTGTGCAATCGAACACATACTTTTGAGTACAGACTGTTTTGTATAATAGTCAAGAAACAAGCTAAAGACTATGTTGTACCACAACATGATATATATGATACCAATCAGTTAGGAGGCAGTAACACGTACGTCGGCGCCGCGCGGCGCATGCGCACGGCTCCGCTTGGGCCACGGCACCTTGAGATGCACGTGGTCGACGTGCGAGCGCCGCTCCGCCTCAGTCTTGAAGCACTTGCCGCACGTGTCACACTTGAACGGCTTCAGCCCTGTATGGATCTGAAACAACACGCACGTGGCACTACGGTGACCATATAATAACATCGTCACGCCAGTTCCCTATGGGCTAGGCAGAATGAACAAAGCGCCACAAATATCCCGATCATTACATACCTGCATTGCCTTGTCCACATTCACGATTTTTTCATTGTTTGTTACTAAAATTTAACCTTCACTTTCATTCAATAAAAACATGCAGATTAAAGGCCGGTTTCGCAGGCTCTCCAGCTAGGAAGTTATTGTCAAATATATACCAAACTATTAGCCTAGCACGTCCGGGGAGGCACCTCTCGCTACATGATGCTATTTTGTCCAGATTCGTGCTCATTGTGACAAGTGGTGACGTGAAGAGGAAAGCGCCTGCACGTGCGATGTTATTTGGAATCGGTGGTCACCAAATGGCTCTGATTTCTCGTTTGCCCCCTATGCTATAAAAAAATTAAGTGTGCAGTTAAGAGTTAGTGCACAATATACTGACGAGCATGTGCCTCCTCTTGTTGCTGCGGAAGGTGAACTGGCGGCCGCATACGGGGCAGTCGTGCGTGGGCTGCGCGTCGCCGTGCGCCGCCGCGTGCAGTTGCAGGCTGCACTTGTTGGAGAAGCGCTTGCTGCACACGCCGCACTGGAAGCGCTTCACGCCCGTGTGCACCCACATGTGGCTCGCCAGGTGCCCGCTGCTCTGTGCATGACCACAGGGTTTGGTATATAACAAGATGGTAACCTTGAAAGTACTACCGTAGACTCATTAGAATATTGCCTAACATTTCTTGTCTAACTTTTGTGGCGTTAACTGCCTAATGATTTAAGATGTGGGACATGAAAAAATGTTACGAGTAAAGAGGAGAGTAAAACAGTGAATCGTCGGGCAGCCGCAGGTTTTACCGCGCTCACGCGCACGTATAAAAGGAGCACACCTTTCACTTCAGAAGAAAGGAGTCGCGTGTAGAGTTACACAGCGTTAAATAACTGTTGTGTTGTGAATGTTTAGACAGCGAATAAAGTTAGGTGCAGTTTCAAGACGAAGAAGAAAAATTGCTTAAAATTAGTATACTAGTCATTAAACGTAAACAAAATTCTTAATAAAACACCTATAGTATTAGATAATTATCTACTAACTCATAGCACCATACAAGGTGCTATGATGTATTAGATAAATTAAACTCATAGTTGTTAATTTTTACAATATATGATCTGACTGTAGGCGGTCTCGCCCGAACAGGTGGCCAGCAATCATCATGCTTAGCCGCACACCGTGGGATCTCGGGTCCCGGGCCGGCCGGGTGAACGTACTTGGAAGGTCTTGCCGCACTGGTCGCACATCTGGCGCGGCGGCGGGCCGGGCGGTGCGGGCGCGGCGCCGTGCTCGCTGCGGCAGTGCCGCGCGTACTGGCGCACGCTGCTCAGCACCTCATCGCACTGACGACACAATACGGTATACATTTATACTTAGCTACTTGTTGATGTCTTAAGTTTACGCGAATGTTACTCATTACAATAAAACTATTTTATCGCGGTTCATTTAATTATTTAACTAGCCCGATGGGTGGATTGACACTTTGAGTTCACCCGTGACCATGGTTGCTGTGAAAAGCTTCTGAAACGTCGGGATCGTTAAGTAATTAAATGAACCGCGACAAAATCCGTAAAAAGTAGTTTAGTTGTAATAGATAATTATTACAATGTAACAGTGCCACCGTTATAATGTATATATTACGGATGTATGGATAGCAGATAAATATGAATGGATTTTTGTTTAAATTGCTAATCATCAGGCACCACACATTCTATAATGCAGAACTACGCAAGTGAACGCATAAAACGAATTTTATTTAGGTACTTATTCTAACACAGTACAAGACTTGTACCTACTGTTGCTTGATACTAGCTCCTTCATACTACATTACTGAAATAGTCGTGTAATATACTATGCACTCCCGTCAAAAGATAACAAAAACATTATAAGGTTTATTAGAATTATTGTCATTTGTGTATTTTTACACCAATAGCCGACATTAATTAATGTTTATAATTGAACAATTCTATAAAAGGATTGAATATCTTTTAAATATTTTCTTGAAATACTATTCACTAAAATGCTACCACTGATCACTAGCCCCCACATACTAAAAGTGGAATGAACGTAAGGTGTAGTACACGACCTCCTCGCAGGTGATGGGCCCAGACGGCTTCGACCCGCCGCGTGCGGCGCGCACCTCGTTGTTTCCGGCCGCGCTCCCCGACACGCCCTGCGATTCATTCCTCATGCGCCCGCTGGGGAAAGAACAATACATGTAATATTTCCATGAGATGGTTTGCTGCAATGCAGCCGAACCATCCAGCACGACCAGGAGGGTACCTGTGGCTCATGTAACATCAGCGTGTAATGTATTGCGTACAGCGTTATGCAGTCGTATTTCGGTTGGTGGCCATTAGGGAAAGAGGTTCGCAACAGATCACCATAATCTCTATGCGAGTGTTTATGGTAGTAGGTAGTCACCACAAGTTTTGAGTCTAGACCAGTCACCACAAGGCCCCCCGACTAATCGTCTGCCTCCTTATATTGTAATAGACAGTATACTCTACTGAAGTTCTAATGAACACCAGAGCGCACGATCTGAAATAGACTAGATGCACTCGTACAAGGTTCACAGGAATCGTATAGAGAACTAATTAAAACTATATTAAAAGAAAGAACTGTATCGTTCTGCGATCCTGTGTAAAAACGCGCCTCTATTGACGACCGTTAACAGAGGCGCGTTTTACACGCTTTACATGAGCACGTGATTTTTTATGCACGCCAACATAACAGCAGGGCAGGATTCAACACAATGTACGGTATATTATCATATTATACACCCTGACTGCCCTGTGTCCTCGTGAAGTCCAAAGTGTATGGTTAGATTTATTAAGTTTTTTTTTTCTAACTCTCCATTAATATAAAGTATAATTGCGGCTTTGATTACTTATGTATATAAAACACTGATTGGACCTCCATTAATGATCTAATAGTAGATTTGTTAAAGTTTCATCCTTATGGGGATAAAATAAGGATTGAAAGTCCAGGTAAATTCCTACATCTCTCACACGAGAGATGTAGGAATTTACCTGGACTTTCAATCATCACACACTGTGGTACTCACGGGTCGCCCTCCTTGCTGTGCTGCGCGGACAGCTTGAGGTGCCTGGTGTAGGCCTCCGCGGACAGGAAGCGGATGTCGCAGTCGTCGCAGTACGGGCCCGCCAGAGGTTCCTGAAGCGAGTCAGATAGAACGCATATTACACTGGTGTGAAAGACATTCGATGATATACTGTATTAAAACAATATATGACTCATCTGTGTTTGAGTGATTGGCTGTGATATTCGTTATTTTTGCGTGTGTAGCTAAATGTGTACGTCGCCACTTTATAACTCACAGAGACGTCATGCCGCGCGTGCTTCTTGTACTTATGCACCTCGACGCCCCGTTCGTTGATGAAGGCAAACCCGCACAGTTCGCATACAAAGCGCGACGGGTGCTTGATACGCACGTGCGACATGTACGTCGACACTTTGCTACAAAGAAAAACATAAGATGTCATATGATAATGTTTGGTATCTGACCCCCTCGGGATACATCCTCTCCCATCTAGGAGAAATTTAATTAAACAACAAATGTTCACTGCTTTTCAGCATTTTTCAATTTTGCCCACTATCATTGCCATCGCTACTACTCTTGTATCTACGCTTTTCAGACGGCTCTTATGACAAATGCATCGTCGTCACTAGCAGGTCCCTCCAAACAGAAAAATGAAGAGTACGCAAAAGAAGTTACGCGTAACTTTCACTTACACGTAACTTACTGTTTCACACTATTTTTCTCCTAATTTTTTTTAAAACCGTTACTTAAACCGGGTCCTAAACCGTCTCACAGGGACTAAATTCTACTATCTCGGTTTATGAGAAATTATTTTTTTGGAGTTAAGTCCTTGGGACAATATAATTTTATGTTCACTAATTTGTCTGTCGCAAAGAGACGACTTGACTTGCACGCAGGTTCCGCCCATTTAGGACGTTACTGACTCGTAACCTTACTGTGCTTGTATATGCATGCGGCATTATCAATAAAAACAAGACGCTATAACGTCGCAAAAATATTGATAGTATACACAGAATCTTAAGGAAAACATACCCAAACTCCTGGTGGCAGTGCGGACACTGGTGCGTGACACCCGCGTGGTAGTTCTGGTGTCTCCTTGCCACAAACCTTGAAACAACATCCTCGCATGTCATATGCAGCGCAACAGTACTTATAAGTAAAATAATTTTCTTAATATATAAAATAATTGGTAAAAATCCAATTATTTTATATATATTAAATTACTATTAAATCTTCGAAAATGATAACTAGGAATCATGTTTATAAATTTAATTCTTATGATATACGTTGACAATAGCTCCTGTTACATCATCTATCCACATTTAGAGCGCAGTAGACGCCGTACCTGGTGTAGGTGGTGAAGGCGCAGCGAGTGCAGCTGTACTTCTCGCGGTGCTGGCGCGTGAGGTGGTCGCGCAGCGCGCCCGCCGCGGGAAAGCGCGACGCACATATCACGCATGCGTGCGGCCCGGCGCTCTGGAACAGCACACGTGGTATGAACGATGTCTTTCACCAATCGTCGAGACAGTCTGGACAACTGCGCAGGACATTATAGTGCACAAGTGTGAGCGCAGACACTTGCAATGTATTTGCCCTTATTCCGGTGGGACGGCAGTCCGGCACCACCTCACGACGAAGAGAAGTCAGGCGCAGGACCGACAGATTGACGTACTATATTTTTTAGACTGGACAGAATCAAAAACTTGACGCTCGATCGAAAACTTGATGTTAACTCCATATTTCTCAACAAATATTTCTATTTAATTCTTCCATGCAGTGGAAACGGTATTATGCTGATTTAATGAAAAGTTTAAACTTCGATCCATGACCTGGATTGTTATACGTGATGGTTCCAACAACCAGTCAGGTGTATATCTATCTATCATTAATTAACCTGCTCAATGAACTTTATCTTTTACACTCCGCGACACAAAGAAAACAATTGAAAAAAAGGTATAATCTCTTTAACTAATAAAAGCTTTGAAATGACCTGCTGCACAGCTACACTAATTAAACTGGAATTAATTAAAAAAAAATAATTTGCGTTTACTCGTGAAATGGTTTTTTATTATTTTATATCGCAACTCTTTTTTTCTTGACTCACGTCGCTATGCCTGGGCGCGTGGTTGTCTCACATCGCTATGCTTGAGCGCGTGGTTGTCTCACCTCGCTATGCCTGAGCGCGTGGTCGTCGTATCTCTCCCGCGTGCGGAAAGCGCGGCAGCACGCATCGCACTTGTAGGGCGCCTCCTTATAGCTGACGGTCTCCTTGCGTCGCTGCACCTCCGCCAGCTGCTCGGCGTGCGACGGACGACTAATACTGAACAGGCTGGAGTCTATCGCCACTGCGGGCCTTCGTCGCACACATTTTTTGAGTCTAGAAATGAGAAGGGATAATAAACAAATTCCACGTCGTGTTTACAGAAGCAAATTTTACGAAATTAAGAATTTAGGAATTTATATTATAAGGGGGGAAAACGAGCACTCGCCCTAGCTCCTACTAACGTATGTCGTGTTCGTACACACTGAGAGGCCAGTGAGCTACGGAAAGCAAATCTAAGCACTAGTTGTCCATACATCATACACGTAGCTGTGTACATATGTTTATATACTCTGAGCCAATTTACTGTATGTAAACTAACATACCGGTCCACAGATTCTTTCCGCTTGACATCCTTCAACAGCAGTTTATCGTCCTTCACTCTGATATTCTTCTTAATGTTCTTCTGTTGGACACCTCTCCTGTTAGTTTCTTCTCGTACATTCTCACTTTTAATCTTTCGTCTGTTCGCCTTATTCTCTCTGAGCGCTCGACTGGCGAGTTTGTTACACGTTGTCAAGAAGATTTTATCATCATCCTCTTCCAGCGTGACGTTGTCGGGTTCCTCGTCGCTCCACTTGTCGCTGTCCACCTCGAGTCTCCCCACTTCATCTACGCGTATGGTCACGTCGCTGTGCTCGTCTCCGAAGTGTTTAATGCTCAGGGAGGTCTGAAGATGGTTACAATACCTATCGATCGATTTCACATCTTTGACACTCACCTGAAAACATAGTATTTGAGTAATCAGGTTTAGTTTACATTTTTTTATATTAGAGGAGGCAAATGAGCAGTCGGAGTGACTCGATGACTACCGACACCCATAAACATCCAGATAAAAAATATTCAGATGCATTGCGCTCCACTCTACCGCACTGCCAATGGGCCAAGGGCTACTAACAAACTTCACGAAACGCGATAGCAAAGCCGTCACTTTAGGGCATTCTCATGTGGGTGAGAGACCACCCTGGTCGTGGCGGTCCAATTCTGCTGCACTACAGTATGACACGACTACACATTAAATGTATCTGTAACCGTAAAGCAAATAAACTGGATCCAATATGAGTACCGGGAAGCTGGCTCTTTTTGTGCAATGAGTAGCACTTTTGGAGCCGGTCTGTTTAGAGAGTTCTACAGACACACACAAATACCCATGGAAACTATATCGTGCATTGCGTTAATCCTATTCGCCTTCCGAATGACCAACGGACTCCCAAAACTGTATGCAATGGCCGTCGTGGGACGCCTGGCAGACGTAAGCATCACATACCTGGCGACGCGCCACGCCGTGCCATGAGTGCATATATTGTATGTACGTACCGTGTTGTTGGAGCACCTGGCCACCATCAGATTATGTGCAACAACAGCTTTGTTCCTAAGCTTCTGAGCAGACAGGAGTCTTCCGCAGCACTCCCAGCACAGCGCCCGAGGGAGCTGGTCGTCATTGCTCACCTGAAAGATTGAACACATTACTTTAGATTAGAGCCTTTGGAAGTGCAAATTGTCTTGAATGGCATCTATGTTTGAAATAATTAAAAAATACTCAACGAGCTGTCGCTCGTCTTATGGATACACGAACTACGAGTAGTTGCCCATAAGCTTAGGTGGTTGAGCATCGCGCCTGGTGGCCACAAGGGCTGATGGCGCTGCCGGTGTCTGAGGTGTCCATATTGTTTGGTCTTCCACCATACGACAATGATTTTACAGTGTTGTTCCCTTGCACAGTTGATCTCGCAAGAGAAAAACAATACAAAACCACTGTCGCATGGCCACAACATACCAGAAGAGTCGGAGAGATACAGTATGGACACGAGCTCTGTTGTTACTCCGCCGGATATACTTCGCCTGACCGCAAGAGGGAAATTTCGTGTTCCCATCAGAGGAGCGACAGCGCGCTGCGTTGTGTATATTGTTTGTCCGCTGAGGATTCAAGAACCCGTCAGGGAAGAAGCACCTAATCTAGACTCATCAATGGCGTAAAGCCTAGAGCTATTTGGATTCAGTTTCTCTTCTACACAGTAGATCTCGCAAGAGAACAACACTGTAAAAAAGCATTATTTTTTAATGAAAAGATGAAAGTGCAAAAAAACCCATGTGCAAACTGAAAAGTAATAAACGAGTCTATGTCTGTTTACTGTCTTATTCTCTTCAGTTATAGAACAAAAGCCCCGACTCGTCTTCTGTTCCTTTACTTATAGAACAAAAGCCCCGACTCGTCTTCTGTTCCTTTACTTATAGAACAAAAGCCCTGACTCGTCTTCTGTTCCTTTACTTATAGAACAAAAGCCCCGACTCGTCTTCTGTTCCTTTACTTATAGAACAAAAGCCCCGACTCGTCTTCTGTTCCTTTACTTATAGAACAAAAGCCCTACTCGTCTTCTGTTCCTTTACTTATAGAACAAAAGCCCCGACTCGTCTTCTGTTCCTTTACTTATTAATTGCTGAAATCGTTATGATGAGCACATCGTTTCGTACCCACATTTGAATATTATTTTTCACTAAGTTTTCACGCCAGTGTTTGATGTTGTTTAAAATATATTGTCCGTGTTATCCCTGTACGCAGTGCAGTAATATGTTAAGGATTCACAAACAAAGTCAATAACAAATAATAATATAAAAAGAAATTTGATAACATTCTACAGAGAAAGTCCAGAGATACTTAGAGTTGGATGTGAGTGGCAGGAGATAGTCAACCCCTTGGGGTTCATTACATGCGATCATAATTGATCACTTCTTTTTCAACAAAATCAATACTTACCGATATGCCAGTAACCTGCTGGTAAGCTCTGCTCAGACCCGCATCTGTGAGGTGAAACATCTTCACATCTATCGCTAAACATATCCTGCACACCTGCAACAGACTGTACCATCAGATTTAACCAATTAAATATGTACAATGATATAATTTGACAAGACATGTAATATTCTACTCAACAAACATTGTATATAAAATTTTACATACCCTAAGCATGTCCAGAATATCCAAATCTTCAGACTTCTACAAAAAGTAAATTAATGTTACACCAGTAAAAATTATATATTATACAGCTAACATATGGAATTTTAAGAATACTATTAAAATCTGGAAAAATAAAATAAAATTTCAGAAGTAATAGAGAGCTTTCTTATATTCTACTATCAATTAGTCTAAATATTATACTATAATAAGACTGCGGCGACAGAAGGACTGCTACCCAGAATCCATCAACAAATTAAAACATATTCATCCACAAGGAGATTCACAAGACATTATTCATTCATTATCAGCCCTTATGGGTCCACTGCTAGACACAGGCCTCTAAAGAGGAACGCCAAGACGATCGATCTCCTGCTACTCGCATCCATCCCGGACCGGCTACTGCACGGAGATCGTCTCACCACCTGGTGAACGGTCGACCAACAATTCATTTTCATAAACGTGGCCTCCACTCCGGAATCTTACTGGCCCATCTGCCATCTGTTCTTCTAAGTGTGTGACCAGTCCATTGCCACTTCAGCGAGCTTATTCGTCACGTGGTATCGGATACTTTAGTTCTCTGCCTTATGACTTCTTTATGAATCCTATCTGACAAACACCCAACATACCACGCTCAACAGCTCGTTGAGCTACCGCAAACTTGCGGACCAGTGCTAAATTAAGAGGCCATGTGTTGGCCACGTAGGTCATCACGGGCAGCACGCCTTGGTTGAAGACTTTCGTCTTCAAGCTCTGCGGTATAGGGGACGTGAGAATGTGACGAAGCTTCCGGAATGCTGCGCAACCCAACTCATTCCTTCTATCGGTTTCCTTCTCGAAGTCATATCAACCTAATTGCAATAGTTGCAATAGTAGTAGTAGAAGTATTTGTCTACGACTTCGAGAATGACATCATCGACATTGACCGTCCTAGGGAGAACGTGTCCTTTGAACACGACCTTCGTCTTGTCGAAGTTCATTCTAAGGCCAATACGCCGGGATGATTCATTTAGGCTGTGCAACATTTCCTGCAAGCTCTCCAACGATTCGGCCAACTCAACGATATCGTCGGCGAAACAAAGATGTGAGATGTATAATGAATACTGATGCCGTATTCTGCCCAGTCTAAAGTCTTAAAGACGACCTCAAAAGCGTTAGTGAATTGTGTCGGCAAAACGACATTCCCCTATCGGACTTTTTTATACAATTGGACTGGCCTTGTGTGACCTCCAGGAATCAGAACGGACATAAAAGCAGCGTCATATAATGCTCTTAGTACTTCGGCGTATCGCCAATCGACCTGACTTCGCTGTAAAGCTTCCAGAACAGCCCAGGTTTCGACAGAGTCAAAAGCTTTCTCATAGTCCGCAAAGGCAAGGCACAGCGGCTGATTGTACTCATGTATCTTTTGTACAACTTGCCTTATGGTGAAAATGTGGTCCATGGTGCTAAACCCTCTGCAAAACCTAGCCTGCTCCGGTGGCTGGAATTCGTCAAGCTTTGCGGTGATTCGTCAAGACTCTTGAGAACAACTTGTAAATATGGCCTAGAAGTGAAATTGATCCGTAATTTTGAAGAAGTGATTTGTCACCCCTCTTAAAAAACAATACAACGTCACTTCCAAGCCACGCCTTGGGCGGTACGCCCCGCTGAAGGACAAAATTAAAAATATTTTTAAGCACGCTTAATACAGGTTCGCCTCCTACTCTAAGAAGCTCGACTGTAATTCCGTCCTACCCCGGAGGCTTTCCCTCTTTAAGCTGCGCAAGAGCCAGACTAATCTCATTCAAGCTGACGTTTGGCAGATCGCCTGACAAATGTCGTGTTAGCCTTGCACGCGGATTGTTGTGTAGGATATCGGGATGAGGAGCGTGCGATGTATACAACTTGCTATAGAAAGCTTCAATCTCAGACAAGACCTTAGAAGAAACGGTAACCCCAGAATTAGTCCTAGCCTTTGTCAGATGACCTCTTCCAAGCTTCTCCACAAAAACCTTCGACCCTCTATTCTGCTCAATCGCTTCGGTAACCCATTGCGTATTAGAGCTGCGAAGGTCTCGGCGAATAATTTGCAGATTCGCTTTGAAAGAAGCTTGACATCGGTAGGCGTAACGTCTTCGTGTGCTTTGCGTTCCCTCATAAGTCCAAGCGTCTCATCTGAGATGTTTAGCTTTCCTGCACGTATACTTACTCCTACAATACTCTTCACGCACGTCCCGCATGCAAGCAATCACGCCACTCATGACCTCATCAATTGTAGTTTCTGACATATCTAGGGCACCGAACCGGTTTTTTAATTCCAGTTGGAATTTCTCGGAACTGGTTCGTTGGAAGTTAGGCGGAGTCGACACTGTACCATTCGGACACGCTCGCGTCGAAAGCATATATTCAAAGGGCCTCTAACCAATCGGTGATCACTTCCGTTTTTAAATCTGTTAATCACGGAGGCATCTCTAAATATATACTTTCGGTCCGTCATAATAAAGTCAATCTTGTTCATTTGCCCCCGGCGATTTCGACTTCCGTTACAATTTCGTTACCACCTTGGCATTAAAGTCCCCCATAACAACGTTGAAGTGGGCCTTACGGGTGTCATGTAAGGCCTCTAAGACATCCTAAAAGGTTGTCTCCGCGTCATCATCGGAATGTGGCAAGGTTGATTCGTATACTTATATCACTTTGAAGCTATACCTCTTAGTGACTTTAAGTATAAGGAACGCCACCCTACTCGACACACTAGAGATTTCGACGATATTGCCTACGAGGGACTTATTCACAAGGAATCCCACGCCGCCTTGTGATGGAGTATCACCTGCCCTCAAGTAGAATAGGTGACCCGATGGCAGAGTTATGGTATGCTCACCTCGTCTACGGACTTCACATAGCCCCTGAACGTGCCATCGGATTTTCCCAGTTCCACCTCCAGCTCAACCAAGTGGTTATTTAGTCTGAGCGTTCGTCCGTTATACGTAGGCAGGTCAAATCGGTGGTACCGATCCGTAGCCCGGCGATTCTTAACACCCCTTGTTCCATTCTTAACATCCAATTGATGGTACCGCCATCACTCGGCGCGACCGCTGTCCGGTGCTCCCGTCTATTACCAAACAACCAGCTCGCTGAAATCTCTTTGTTGTAAAAAGACTAGTGCCCTTTGACGACTACTACGTCACCCTGGGCTTGGATTGAGGGTGAGGGTATTCTTAGGCCGCCCCCACATAGCCAAGGCTAGATACTTGGCATTAAACTCTATCATCTCATTAACAAAAAGAGCAAAGTAGCTTATAGACATAAGCTCATTTTGTATCTTGCATTTGACCGATCATGTCGTGACGTTTGCAGAAAATGCAAAATGGGTTCCTACGCATTGGTACCAGTTGTCCCCAGTACATGCGAAACATCGACCTACGTTGTGCCTGTAATCTGACCTCGATTAAAGGCCACTTCAAAGAGCTGTCTCAAAAGTTCTTTGACCGTGCCCGAAATCGAAATGAATCGTTAGAACGTCGAAATACGTTATGATGTTAAAAAAAACCGTCGGCTGATGAACGTATTGCATGACACCGACGACGCGAACGCGATAACAGTTAGCAAGTCCGCAGAAAGAGACACAAACACCAAATCACGCACCCGCGGTAAAAAGCCAATAGGGCATCTTCCAACGGATAGCAATTTTTAGTCGATAGAAGCGACAGTTTCTAGAGACCGACAAAGCCTTCGGTCCCCCTTCCGTCGGCTGGATGGTGCGTAAATGCATTTTTCGTGTTAGAACCAACTATATGTTGAAGGCTGAGGCGTTGAAACCTCACAGTATAAAATAAGACCGAGAGAAAGACAAACTCACACACCGCTTACAATGGAAGGACCTGGGTTCATATCCGTAACATTAGAGCTTAGATTTTCTTAGAATGAATGTAAACACGATCTTTAGAGAGCTCTAACAATGAATTAAACCTTGATCACGGCTTTTGCTGATTTCCCATTAACCCCGATCCCAGAAACCCCGCCCCTCAGAGGGGAGTGAGGCCTCCTCAGACAAACTAAACAATAAATAAGCTCAATTATCCAAATCCACGTCAACGCATCATATACTTCATCATGCGCACGCCGTCCCATGACGCGTCTCCCCCTTTTCGGCCCCAAAAATAATCTCTAT
Source organism: Eumaeus atala (assembly GCA_017140195.1). Taxonomy (NCBI): domain Eukaryota; kingdom Metazoa; phylum Arthropoda; class Insecta; order Lepidoptera; family Lycaenidae; genus Eumaeus; species Eumaeus atala. The sequence continues at coordinate 287,587 of JAFELO010000278.1, read as the reverse complement.
AGCATATGGCGGTACAACTCTTTCCATCCGTGGGAAGACAGGGGATATGTCCCCCTATCGTTTCCTTTAACTAGAAAACACAAGTCTTTGCTACTCTGATGACTAGCAGGTGTGGTGAGTAGGTCCATCCAGAATGAAAATGAAAGGTAGTTGAGACAGCAAGATTTGGTCCATAATTAACTTATTATGATATATAAACATAATGTTTGCTTCTTATAAACAAAAAAATTGTTCCTTGATTATTAAAATCTACAAAGCCAATGACTCACCACTTCAACATCATATCCAATATGAAGAATATTTGACTTATTATCCAGTGATGATAATGTTGGACCTAAAAGCAATATGCCAATTAAAACCAGAGAACGATTTTGTATTCTAGTCTGTGTACATGACACAGACTAGTAGTGTGTGTGTGTCCAATGATGGAGCAACCATTGAAATAATTGTTACAGATTTCCATTGCAGCATGGCAGGCAGCAATTAGCCAGATATACAGCAATGGAGACAATTGAATTATTTAAATTTTATCAAATCAAGCATTATCCCTAAGCCTGAAGACACAAAAGTTGTTGTAGTCAGTCAAACTATTGAGGCTGGACAAGCACCGCCAACCAGTATTAGGTCCCTCCAAAAAAAAAAATCAAACATTATGTGAGGGTCCAGGTGACCTATATTCTATCTACAGCATCTACATTTTCTGGCCCTAGATCTTGTACAATGAACACCAAAAAGAAAGATCTTCTGCCGCTTGCATCCTGTATAGGCTACTGCCGAGATACATTCTTATTAAGTACCTGTTGAATGATCCACATGAATATGTCTAAATAATTACCTTGTAATTCTTGATTAATAGATTTCCGTTTCTCTAGTCCTGAATGTTGCAACTTCAACTTCCTCTTCAAAATGTTTGTCTTATCCTCGTCATTTGAAACATGCACATTACAGTTTTCATGATCCACTTCCTCCACCTCATTGTTGCTGCCAATGTCACCTTCGTCTTTAATACTGGAACCTATAAATGGTACAAATAATCTTTATTATTTTAATAATATAGTTCTGATAAGAGTATACAATACTTACAGTTGTACAACAATTCTATAGTATTCTGAGTGTTACTTGAAATTGTGACTGGAGTTTCAACTGATGGTATAGCATTTGCAGTTAATCGTTTTGTGCCACGATTGATTGTAGCAAAATGATTATTACAAATTCTCCTGTTTTTGTAGACGAATTCTTTATCCAAACTGGTAATAGCGCCACCGATTTGTGAAGTCCATGCTTCGAACCGGTCAACATCCGTAAAAGGATTGGGAAAACGATGCAAAGCTATACCTAAACAAATTTGTACATTCAATTTTTTTAACTCCAAGATAAGTAATGAGTATTAGGGAATGTAATAAAATACTAACCATCTCCAACTTTAACGAAGCAGTCTGGTACACAACAAATTCTAAACGACATTTTAATATAATAATTTAAAAATATATCTTCACACTAAGAATATAATCAAGCTTGTTTTTTGAACTTAGTATTGACTACTCAGATAATAACTTGGATGTTATTTTAATTTTACACATTTCTGAAAACTTTTATTTTAAAATCATAGAGTTTTCTTTCATCCTAGTTTTGTTTGTTTGTCTACTTTTACAGTTTACACCATAGATAAAATACTAATTATTTTTATAAGTTTGTGACAGATACCTTTTACCGTAAATATAATCTAGAGAAGTGAAGCCAATTGATTGAGATAGGCAGTTATATGATGGGGATCGGCCCTCTTGCTGAATAGAGATGAAAGATGAAAAAGCAGTACTACCTTTGTCGATCTAATCTCGAAAATGAATAATATGAGATAGTGTGCTAAGTGAGGTGTCTCTTAGGACTAGTCCTAAAACGCAGCCGATGAGGCTGGCTTGTTTCGGCTTGGTTTATATGTATATGTATATATGTATATATATATATATATATATGTACAATCAAACAGAATGTAAGAAACGTAGTTACATTCTCTTTGTGTACAATACATTAGAGTTGGCACTTATGTTTCACGGCTTTCGGATGACGTTGACGGTTGCTCTAATCTGGCGATAGTAAGGAATACAATACAAAAACTATTTAACACAATATCTGAATACGTACTTTAAACGCAGCAGTTTCCAACGCATGGACGAAGACGTTTTTGGCGTATATCGTGTGACACATTAATGTTGTATATAAGGTACGTAATTATGTTAATCCATTACCAAGGTTTTCAACGGCAATGTACAAATGTTAAGTGGTTCATAGTCTGAGTAGGATCTACCAGGCATAGAGATAATATAGGATAGATAAGTGAAGCCAAAAGGGTGACTACGAGGGCGAGTGGCGAACTAACACGGTGGTTTATAGAGAATAAGTTGCATATGCATAGCTATTTTCGTCTATCTAACCTCACATGTGCATTGCAGAGAGAAAGTAATGAAAGAAAGAGAGAGAGAGAGAGTGAGAGAGAGTAAGTCACAGTTGCTGTCTCTTTCGACCTACACGGACGTATTTTAGGCTGGGTTCCCTTCTTTATCTATAATATTTCTATGCCATCACGTCCTAAAAGTGAAGGAACCATCTATTCGTTCGATAGTTACTATAATGCGTTCAGAGTTATTATACCTCTGACAGTTCTATTTTTGATATTTGTTATTATCTGACATCTGTCACCCCATACATAATGTGGACAAGCAATGAACTTTATCATAATTTATGTCCAATTTTTCCCCTTTAAAAAATAAAAGTCATTACATTATTTAAAAGTTTATATTAAACTTCGCATAAGTTATTTATGAATGATTGAATAGCAATTTCAGTTTTCCTTATATGGGTGCTGTTTTATGTTTTAGTTCTAGAAAATTTAGATTAAAAAAAATCGATCCGGTAATGTGTTTCTTACATTATAAAATGAATGCAGATAAGTGTAACACAGTAGAATACTTTTAATAGAATGGGGTAGTAACCCCATTCTACATAGAAACAGGGAATATCGAGAAAAATAATTACGGCATGTTCTTGTTTAGCCACTAGGGTGGCAGAGATAAAATAACTCTGCACGCATTATATACTTTGTGTTCACTGTTCCTTCTCTATCCGTATCGCTAGGCTATGAAAGTTGATGATTGTCCCATGAATGTACATGTATCCAACAACCATAGATAATACTTATATACTGATATAGATGCGCCACTAAGCTCTGAACCATCATTTTGTTAAACGCCTTAGGCTGATTTTAGTCTCACGCCGACGGCACTGATGGCCGAGATATATGAACTTTTAGGAAGCGTTTTTTTGTGACGCGTAGCTAGTAGCGCGTACGGTGATCAGCGCTGATAGCTACGCGTCCGTACGCGTCGCGCGTCGGCCCCGCGTAGCTGTCGGCGCTGACGATCGCACGAGCACCTCTGCGTTCAGAGTGAGTGTTTCAGTGTCAAGCGGAACGGACGTCGTCAGCGCGTACAGTCATGGCGAATTATGGAAACATAACACTTCGCGATTCGCATTACTAACTCTATGTCATTTATGTTATTTTTTTTTGTCTTGCCTATAATATGAAACATAACAATAATAAATACCTATGTTGTTTTCTTACCTATACTTTACCATGATTACACATAATTATAAAACGAGTAAATATCTTTTTTCTTACCGTAAAGTCACCATTATTCGTTCAATCGGTGGTATAGGCACGATTCGTAAGCTGAAATGGACCAGTTCATGCTGTATCTTTGCCAGAAGTTCGTCAAAAGTTCTAGTTGATATTCGAAAGTAATTAAAGAATTTACTTTCGTCAGCCCTCAAAGTGCCATATAACAAGACAAACTCTCCTGCAACGCCTCTCTGCTCAATGAATGGCTGACCATGGAGTCTTCGTCGTCGCCGGTTTTTATTTTTTTGGGATACATAGTACAAAGCAGCAATAATTAATACACTCCGCATTTTGTCGTCGTCTGTACGTTAAGGCGGTCAGTACGTTACTAAAACGAGCCACGCTGAGCTATGAGCGCTGACG